>JABFPJ010003629.1:0-15650 GCA_022817425.1 Gryon sp. ZL-2020
CGCAGTTTATATACAAATTATATATATTCTTTATATATAATATTTATATGTATATTTATTTATATATATAATTTATATATTAATTGCAGCAATATGGCATATATTTATGAAATATACAATTATATTTTATATTTTCGTCTGTCAAGGATATGTTATATTGCCGTGTTTTATATATAAATTATATACATTTTTTATTATTTTACACATAATTTTATTCATGTTTTATACATATAATGTTTAATAAAATATCGCCATTTTGAATTTATATTTATATTTATAATAAATATATAACAAAATTTGGTTTAAACATGCCATTTTTTGACAAAGAATACAAAAATATAAATGCGATACGTTCTCTGAATTTTGTAATGATCAACAATCTTTATCACTGACATAATTTGCTTTCAAATGTAATCCAGTTTTTGCGGTGAACGAATCTCTCAAGAGTAGATCCACAATTACGTTTAATTAAACTTCTTTTTTTGCAAAAAAAAAGAAAAACAAATAAAAAACAATACAAAATAAATAATAAAAAAAATTAGCATTGTTGCACACACAATTTTTTATTGATAGAACAATGATGACTTGTATATATATATATATATATATATAGCTTTATGGAATACGTTAAAAAAAACTGAGAACAAAAGTTAGTTACATTTCAACAATAAATATGAAATAATGAAATTAATTATCTAAATCGCATTTCATTTATTTACACGGAAAATAAGAAAAAAGGGACAAAAGTGTGATAATGAATCATTTCGCAAGGTCCAATTTTTGTCACGGTTGTAGAAACAATTTCGTTTTTTATATCATTTTCTTCATGTCTCGGTAATTATAATACAAAAAAAACATGAAGTTTTTTTACAGTCGCGTTTTATGAGTTAGTCTGTGGCGTATTTTTATTAACGAAAATAAAAATGCGCTAAACTGATTTAGCGAAGTTGCTGTTTTGCCGGAATTTAATGTTAAATCGTAAAATGCGAGCTCGATAAGAGCGTTTCTGGCGCTTATAAAACACTCGATGTGTGCGTCTTTGCATCGAGGACATTCACATTTTGTGAAGTTGCAAAAAAAAAAAAAAAAGACAATGAGAATCAACCGGTCCCTGGTACCGTTTTCGGGTCTATCTTTTCAATTTCTCACGGATGTATCATTTTTGCAATATTCGTGATGTCATGTCGATGACTAATTTCGAAATTTCAGACAATCCCGAAATCCCGAAAATTTGACTAATATGTATGTCATTGACTGATAAAATGTATATGAAACAATAAAGTCGATGTCATTAGATACAACTTTGATGATTGTGTTTAATGATAATTCGAACTTTCGCTTTTTATTTTGATTAGTCAGAAAGAAAAAGCGACAATTAACATGAATATTGATGTGATGATGATGCAAACATTAAGATGTTTTTATTTTAATAATAATAATATTTATTAATTAACTCGATATAATAATTGAATTTACAATAAATATATATTTTGTTTCAAGCTTCTACAAAATTGAATGAAAGAATAGTTATAAATTTTCAATTTTAATCATCCTTTGCAATAAAAGACCTGTTTATTGTAATGTGTTTACAAACATCATAAATAATAAAATAAAACACGAATAACTGTTGTGACCTTGCAATGTCAACAATGTTGTTGTTATTATTGTTGACATTACATAAAAAAAGGAAGAAAATGTAACAAATTAAAATATATAAATTACATGAATGTTTACAAACATCATAAATAATAATAAAGTAAAACATAAAAAGCAGTGTTGTGACTTTGTATTCATAACGTCAACAATGTTGTTGTATTGTTGACATTAAATAAAAGAAAAGAAAAAAGAACAAATAATACTTAATAAAATAATTGAAAATAAATGTTAATATTATCAAAGAGAGTTTTGGGCACATATTGTTAAAAACAAAAAGATAAAAAATGCCATGATTTTAGATAAAGAAAGAAATATATATTATATTGTTCATCATTATTTTTATTTATCTTTAGAAAAATCTATTTTTTATTTCATTTTTTAATAAAATATATATCCATCTCTGTTGTCAAAGTATTTCTGTACTTGGTTCAAATAAACAATGAGTTAAGTTCAGTTGATGTTTTTGATTCTTTTTCACACAATAATGTATTCTAAACAAAACAAATCAAAATAAATCAAAACAAACCAAAACAAACAAAAAAAGAAACCAAAACAATCAAAACAACTAATTTTAATATTTACAAAATATTTCTCTATTTCCTTAAAGTAAACAATGAATTATTTAGAAGAATTATTAGCGTATTGAATAATAATAATGGATTTTTTCAAACCAGAAATATTATCAAATTTGACGCCATTTTCTACTTAATTCAAGTAAAATCAACTCGATTCAACATATTATTTTTGAACTGTCCTTTTCACTGTTTAAAACTATTTTTGATAACGTTTTTTATATAACATTTAACACAACACTTTCTCTCACCCAAGTTATATAATAATTGATCGAAAAAACGTATGCAATAAATGCTAATGTTTAAATAAAATGTACAGTTGAACTTTTAATTAATCATTATTTTTGTATTTTTAACTTAGGTATATTTATGGAAGTACCCATATTAATATCCCATAAAATTAATGATTGTTCAAAAAATATAATTTAACAATCATATAAATTTGTAATCTTTTTGTTTAAACAAGGGTTTTAATATAAAGTTAACGTTTGTATTGTATGACTTAGTGTTGGGTGTACGGTTGTGCATTGTACCGTGAACTGTGATCACGTTACCGATCGGAGCAGGAAGGAGACCATCGATCTTAACATTTTTCTTTTTCAACCGACCATTATAAATTAATAGCCTTTACGCGAACATTTATTAAAATTCAAATATGCATTTTCTTGTATTTATTTTAATCAAAATATGATTGTATTATTTGTACAAAAACTTGCTGCACGCAAAGAAAGTGAATTTTATTATCAAATATTGCCGATTATATATATACATATATATGAATATATATATATATATATATATATACATGTATATATGAACTTGTTAGTCATACGTTCCATGTTAAGGAAATTATATGCGCGAACATAAAGCAAATTATGTTCTTATGGAAAAATAAAAAAAAATTTACATGAATTAATTTGCATTTCTCTCTTTTATGAATTGCAATTGTGTTTATTAATAGAAATTACTCGACAAATTGTTATCACATGCGCGTTTACATTTTAGTCGATTAAATTGGCCGAACATTATCCTGAAAATAGGATTAATTACTCTGGCAAAAGAAGTATCGATACTAAAGTCCAACACACTCGAAACTTTCACTTTACGTGCTACTTAATATAAACGATATCTCTGCATTTTTGTCTTCGATTGAACATATCAATTAACGTTCGATTTTCGGTCTAGAACATTTAATTGATCGGACGTTTTACTTATGGAGATAAATAATTTGTGCGATAACGAATCAAAAGACGAAAATAAATACAGGGAAGAAAACACGTCTTTTCTTCACTCAAAAGTGGGACGAAAGTGGTACTTTATGTCCCGAGGGAGGCAAAGTATTTTCATGTCTTAAATGGTAATGGAAGATAACTTTTCCTCCCGAGGGATGAAAAGTGGGGATGGAAAGTTACTTTCTTTCCCTAGGGCGAGAAAGTGATACTTTCATCCCACTTTTCGGGAAATAAAAGAGGAATGAAAAGAAGAAGGGATAAAAAGTTACTTTTCCTCCCTAGGGATCCAAAGTAGGGATATAAAGTTACTTTTTCTTCTTTAGGGATAGAAAGTTACTTTTTCCTCCATAGGGAAAGAAAATCGGGATACAAAGTTACTTTTCCTCCCTAAGGATAGAAAGTTACTTTTTTCGCCCTAGGGATAGAAAGTTACTTTTACTTTTTTAGAGATAGAAAGTTACTTTTCCTATCTAGGGCGAGAAAGTAGAACTTTCCTGCTTTTCGGGAAAACAGTAGGGATAAAAAGTTACTTTGTCCGCCCTAGAGATTGAAAATTACTGTTTGCTCCCTCGGGATGGAAAGCTACTTTCTCTCCCTCGGGAAAAAACGGGGGATGACATAAACAGTACAGATTGAAAGTTACATTTTCCTCCTTACACGGAAAATAGTTTTGCGCAACAGTTGCCCGAATTCATGGTACAACTTCTCAACATAAAATTAGACGAAAGGTTACTCTGATTCGGGGTAATAGTCACCCCGAATTGATAGAACTATTACTCTAAAAGAGTAACTGTTACCCCAAATCAGAGTAACCGTTTATTCAAATCGTATGTTGAACAGTTGTACCATGATTTTGGGCAACTATTGCCCAAAACTATTTTCCGTGTAGGTTTAGAAAGTAGGAATAAAAAGTCACTTTCCCTCTCTAGGGATAGAAAATATGGATGGAAAGTTACTTTTTCCGCCCTAGGGATAGAAAGTTACTTTCCCTCCCTAGGGCAAAAAAGTGCTACTTTCGTCTCACTTTCCAGGAAAGACAAGAAATATGAGAAAAATAAGGATAGAAAGTTACGTTTTCCGCCCTAAGAATAGAAAGTTACTTTTTCCGCCCTAGGGATAGAAAGTGACTTTTTCTTCTTTAGGGATAGAAAGTTACTTTCCCTCCCTTGGGCGGAAAATTCCCACATTCATCCCACTTTTCCGGGAAAAAACGATCTTTTCGATAAACATGTAAGAAAAAATATCGTTTTTTAACTAGAAAAAATTGCCAATTCGACTCGTGTAAGTTTATTATTTACACTCGTCTAGAATCTGCAACTTTCCTCCCTAGTCGGATAATATACAATTTTGGACGATTCATTTATAAATGTTAATTATTTTAAATGATTTGCGCAAGAATTGAATTCCTGTATCTTTCTCTCGTTCTTCTCTCTAACTTGTTTTATACGGCTTTAAGTACTTATTGAGAAACTGGAGTTATTCCAAGAATGTATCTCTTCATCGAGATGCCAGCGTACGGTATTGTATATAATTCGCTGTGCCGTATGGTTCAATCGTTACTTCAAAGCGAAGCGGTACTTTGCTGCCTTGTAGAGATCTGACAACTATTCTATAAATGCAACCACGCCCTATTAAAATACTTGTTTGATAACTAAAATTTCACAAAACTGTTATTGCAATTTTTTTCTTTCTCTTCCTTTATTGCTTTCGGCTCTAGTTTAATTATAATTAAGATTAGTTGAGACGTAAAAATTTATCAACAGTTAAATTAAGTTTAAAATGATGGAACATATATTTTGAGAATATATTTTTTTAATATATTAAAAAATATATACTTTGAAAATATATTTCAAAAATATATTATGAAAATATATTTCGAAAATATATTTTGAAATTATATTTTATTAAATATTAAAAAAAAACATATTTTGAAAATATATTTTTTAAAAATATATTTTTTTAATATACTTTTTTTTAAAGAAAAAGTTGGAAAAATAGAATCCACCGAATCCGGTTTTATAAATCAACGAAATACACACGCCGTAACTTAGTTGAAGGCAATTTTCTATTGATCATTAAATGCCTAACGTCATTATGATGTAATAATAAGCAAAATCAGTTTATTATATAAAAAACAAGCTTTTATTATGAGCATCATATTATCCAAGTTTCACACAGGGGACTTACGTTTTCCTCTTTCTTTATGTACGCACTAACAAGCAAAGGATCTTTAACAATATACATGTTGCATCATACAAAGTAGAGTAAATCTCGCCACAAGATTCTAATTATCACTGCAGAATGAATGAGTACCAGACCGGGTCTACTTACAAAATGTAAGTAGACCCGGTTTTATTTTTATTCCCATGTAATGCAATGTTTAATTAAATATATATTAATTTTTCTCACACGTGGATCCAAAACACATTTTGGCTTTTTTCAAAAGTGGGACGAAAATGGGTACTTTATTGTCCGATGGAGACAAAGTATTTTCATCGATTAAATGAAAAAAATGGAAGATTACTTTTCTCCCGAGGGATCGAATGTTTCGGTTTTCTCTCTAGGGATATAAAGTTACTTTTTCCTCCCTAGGGACATAAAGTTGGGATATAAAGTTATGTTTTCCTCCCTGGGGTTAGAAAGTAAGGTATGAAAGTTACTTTTCTCCTTCCCTCAAAAATGAGACGAAAGTGACACACTTTATCTTCCGAGGGAGGTATAGTATATTATTCACCAAGTGAGCAAAACTTTGTTTTTTTCGGGATGCGGTATTTTCCTCCCTAGGGAAAGAAAGTTAATTTCCCTCCTTCGGGAGAAAATGTGCCTCTTTCATCATATCTTTCGGGGAAGAATAGTATATTTTGCACCAAGGGAAATGAAAAAGAAAATTCGCTACCGAGCGCGAAGCTTACAATCCGAGCCGAAGGTGAGGTTTGTAATCGCACGAGGAGAGAATTTTCTTTTATTTTCCATGGTGCAAACGATATTTTTCGCCACAAGGGAGCAGAGAATGCAGTTTCTTTAAAACCCCCTAGAGATGGAAACTGCATTTTCTGTCACCGTGTGGCGAAAAAGATACTTTTCTCATGCGGGGATCGAAAACACTTTTTTTCTTCCCTCAAAAGTTCAACGAAAGTGGTACTTTATCTCCCGAGTGAGGCAAACTATTTTCATCCCCTAAAATGACGTAATGGGAGATTATTTTATCTCTCTAGGGATAGAAAGTTACTTTTCCTCCCTAGGGCGAGGAAGTACCATTTTCATTCTTTTCTTTCATTTCAACGAAAATATAGTTTCGTCACTCGGGGAGAGAAAGTGCCCTTTTTCTCCCTAGGGAGTTTTCGGAAAATGACATTTTTTCCTCCCTTGTCGCGTAATATACTACTTCTATAATTCTGATTTAATACAATATAACTTTATATTTGAGAGATCTTTAAAAACATAACCTCACAAATGATATTAAAAATATTGTAACATCTTAACCAATATTCAGTAGACAATGGATCTGTTTTAGCAGCATTTTTTACATTTAATGAGACACATTGTAATGTGACAATATGATATTTTATTTTCTCGTGAAAAAAAGAGGCGAACGAAAAATGAATATCCAATTCATTTCGTTGAAATTTGAAACATTTTTCAACGATTGAGTTAATATTGCTTATCTGTTCAATGTCATTGAATTAACAAGTTGACTCAGCATTGAGAAATGTGATAACTTTTATTTTTATTATTGTTGAAATAAACTTTTTTGTTCTCTTATTTTTCGTCCAACGCGACATTGAAACATAATTATGTATAGGATTAACAAAAACAACTTATCTACTTATATATGGGGATACTATAAGTTTTGCGAAAAAGAAGTTGAGAATTGTTAACGATCAAAGGAACTGGAGTATAAGAAACTTTATGATTTATTACTTAGAAAGTTTGTGCAAGTCGTGCGTTTTATGAGCGAGTAGCTAAAAAGTGTATTTTGCAAACGAAAAATATAAAGCACTAAAATACACAACGTTTAAACGCAACACAAATTATTCACTAAAGTACTCAACAACCCTTGCTTACATAGTTGTTCTGCCAAAACCTGTTTTTTGTTTTCCAAGATTCTTGCGAAACTGAAGTCGTTGACTCCAGTACGATTTAGCTTCGTAACCCTATCTAATTATAAAAAATGAATTATATATTGTATATATATATATATATAGTATGTATATACTATATACTAAACAAATATTACGTTGAATCAAGTAGATTAGTACAGAAATATTTCGTGAATATTAAAATTGATTGTTTTGATTTGTTTTGTTTACAATACATTAGCGTGTGAGAAAGAATGAAAAACATTAACTGAACTAATTTATTGTTTATTTTCATCAAATACAGCAATACTTTTAGAATAATACAATTTATTTTCAATTATTTTTTTTATGTTATTTTTTCTATTTCCTTTCTTTTATTCGATGTCAACAATACACATTGTTTACATTATGAAAACAAAGTCATAACTGTTTTTCATGTTTTGTTTTATTATTTGTATGATGTTTGTAAACATTCATCTAATTTATTGGCGAATGCGGAAACTAAGAATATTTTGTATTAAAAAAGGATAGACAATTCAAGTCACATAAGTGCATCCTTTTTTAATACAAAATATTCTTATTTTCCGCATTCGCCATATATATACTTTGAAAATGTAACATTTATTTTAAATTATTATATTATTATTTTATATACGCTAATTAATTATTTGTCTTTGTTCACATTATATATGTAAACATAAGAATTTCTCTTTGTCTATCACGTTGTTTTGGAAGACATGAAAATAGTATAGTCTATTATCCGTTCTATTTTCTTTCTTTTTAAATAAAGAAATAATATTTACATAATTAATTATATTAACACTAGAACTACCAATGCGTCAATTTGACGTCTTTGTACATTTTCAAAATAATTTATATAACTATTTTATCAAAAAAATTATAAATTATGCGGTTTGGTAATGAAAGTTTAGTAATGAAACATTAATGCTTTTATATTTTGGAACTTTAATTTTTATTTGTTAAAAGAAAATATCGACGAATAAAATGATATTGATTTTAGGCCGGTAGTTCTAGTGTTAACAAATATAAGAGATTGACAGTTTGATTATGTATATAAATTGTATTGCTCAATTTTCCAATTTAAGCCATCTAATTCTATTTTCTTTGTTTTTCTTTTGTTTAATGTCATCAATGCAACAACATTGTTTTCATTACGAATGTTTGTAAATATTCATTTAATTTATATATTTTATTACATATTTTATTTAAATACAATGATTATTTTTGGGCTGAAAAATCACTGCAAATTAATTAAACATAATATTAAAGACAAGGCGCCATGGTCGGGAATCGAAACAAAGACCTCGCGAGTAGAAAGTCGCTACATTATCCAACGCGATACTGCTGCTGTAATGTCAGCTTAATATTTTTAGCAACTATATTTGACGCAAACGGTAAAATATATTTTGACGGTCTTTTATTGTAAAGAATAATTATGATTGAAATTATGTAATTATTTTTTCATTCAATTTGGTAGAAGCTTGAAACAAAATATATATTTAATTCAAATTCAAGTATTATATCGAGTTAGTTCAAGTAAAAAAAATATACCTGTTTCAAGTAAAATATACTTAGTTCAAGCATATACAAGACCAGCATATAATATACTTGGAATGAAACTATTTATTTTTGTATATATATATATGTTGTTTATAAGTATAAGAATTGCAAAATGAGAAGACACAGCTTATGTGGTAAGCCATTTTTTGTCCTTTTTCATAGTTGTGACACTTTGAAAAAAGTTGTACACGCGAGTATTTTATTATACCTAAGTGGCGTATATTCATACCATGATAATGAACCGCATACATTTGATCGAAAAATCAGATGTAACCTCAACGTGTGTGAAGTTACGCTTGTGATATAATAAATGAAGAAACGTGACTAGAAAGACAAATTTTGCAGCGCTACTTGTGTCCTCAAGTTCCACAATGTTGCGGTATATTAGATAATTGACAGCAGAAATAAAGAAATACAAAAGTGAACGAATAAAAAAAAAAACAAAACAAAAAACACCTTGTCTTACTTCAACTTTTTGTTCCGCAATCTCAAACTAAAATGTCCTTCATATAAACACTTGTTTACTTCGCAAATAAAATCAAATGACATTTTTGAAAGAAGATTTTCGATTTATTAATCATTTATTGAAATATTTGAGAAAAATGAAACTATTTAATGAATTGAGTTTTATGCAAAACAAAGATAAATATTTGATTGAATATTTCTTTAGGAACTGAAATAGAGTTTTGAAATACCTTTAATTACACAATCGCAAAACTAACGATTTCGTTGAATAAAATGTAGAAAAACTCGTTCTGGAAGGTCAACTCACTTGTTTTTTTTTTCCTTTTTTTTATAATAAAATTTAAATATATTAAATCAATTCAAATGAATTCGTCTTGTTCGACATTTGAAAATAAAACTGCAATTCAAATGAATGCAGAAATGTGCTATCATCTTCCATTACGATTTTCCATTCTGTGAACACCTCTTGCATCTACGCATAAACGTAAGCGGAATCAGCATTACCCGAGATCATAAGCAATTTTACCGAAGACGCATACCAATGGTAATCGAGCGTGATACAAAAATTCACTTCTTCGAGTTGAAGATATTATAAAATACGTCCGGATAAGTAGCCTTCACTTGGAACTTGAAACACTAAATTAAGTTAAATATAAATAATACAATTTTTACTACCGCTTTTGAGTACTATTTTTGTTTCTTTTCTTTGCAATGTTTACATATACGATTATTGTTTCATCATAATTATTATGTTTATATACATAAATCTCACATATGGACAATACTCACGTTTTGAAATAAAAAAAGTTTGGAAATTTTAAGGGTTAGGTTGACCATTTATTTAATTTTACTGCGAAATAAATCAAAATTTGAATGTTAAATGAACTTTCTTGTATAAATGTATAAAAATGTATAATAAAAATTTATGTAAATTCAATTAAAGAATGATGTATAAAATAAATATATTTTTATATAAAATAGATATTGTTTATGGAGTAAATATATTTTATTTATGTTTTCTTATATCTTATGTTATTTATATAAACAGAATTAATGGAATATAATTTATTTCTCTATTACATTATTACAAATATGGACAACAATATGCAATAATATTAAACATATTTCATAATTTAATGTTCAATAACAATAAGATTAATTTCCAAAAATATTTGCTAATTAAATGTAGGAAATATGATATTTTTCCGAAACACTTAAACAGTTTACACAATAATTTTAAACAATTTGAAATTCTAAAATGTAATATCAAAAAGTTCAATAAACAAATTTTCTATCTTACAAAATAATACAATAAATAATACATTTATTTTATTATTGTATTATACGTTACCAATACCCATTATAACCTAACATTTACGAAAGTGAGGTTACGTTACTGTATTTTCCATTTAAAAAATAATATATAATGCTGTACTTATGATTTTTCACGTTTTCATTACTTTCCATGATTATTCATTGGAAATTGAAGTATTTTGTATTTGAATAATACTTATTTCTATTGCAATAATATAAACAATTTCAAAACGTCGGAACATGAAACACACTAACCAATGAAAAATGTAACTGCACTAAAAAAAACAGCGCCACCACACTGTCGAATGCGTAAGTATTTCCGAATCCGGTTTTTCTGGAAAAAAAATGTTTAAATAATTGAAATTTTCACTTATCCAAATTCACAGGTTAGCTTTTCAAATTTGATTATTTCAAATAAATTTGTTCTATCATTTCATTTTATTATTTAAAATAAAAAAAAATTAATAAACTATACTTTTATAATTTAAATTTAATTTAGAATAAGTTAAAACAATTTTTTTTATTTTAATTCAATAAAATAAAATGATGAAAAAAGAAAAGTTGAAAAACAAAAGCAAAAATGTTATTTGTTGAAAAAATGTAAAAGCTTGAAAGGTCCGCTTTGTGTGAATAAATACATGAGTTTTGAGATGCATAATAAGGGTGTGTGAGTGTTGCGTTAAAATTCCATAATTGTTGGACGAAAGATGATAAAAGTGCAAGTTGGCGAGGTCGATGCATTGTCTTAGGCAGGTCCTACCAGGTTGACCGTAGGAGAAGGGTTTGTCGACGAGTGGCCTTGAGATCTCGTCCTTACACTCATACTAATTGGTGTATGTGTGCAAAGCAGACATATACGTACACAGTCGATATAGTCAAGTCCTCGAGTCACACGTGTGTAGTATGCATGCTTTAACGTGGATATTGGCTTGCACATATGTGTATATAACATAACATATATACGTACGTAGATATGTTCGTACGAAGAGAGAGAGATTCGCCGAGCCATGTTACATAGTTCTTCTACTGAGGAATTCTCGGCACGTTGCTCATCAAATGCTCACAAAATAAAAGGACCTCTTGTCGGCCTTGATAGCGGCTCCACTATGCTTCACTCATGCTTCCATCCGAGATGCGCCAATACTAGACAACGTCAACTTTCAAACATCACTTTGCTATTTAAGGTTATTGGCTCGCCAGAACGAAAATGCAAGGACTATATTTAAGTTTGGTTACAAATATTATATATATTCTGAAAAATATTAGATTTTTTACAAATTAAATATCATACTTACACAAACTGGAGATATTTGGCGCCTTTCGGCAAAATAAGAAATCTTATGTTAATACAAATGTTGCAGTCAAGTTATATACTTCTGGACTCAATTTACTTACGAGAAACGAAGCGCCACTTTGCGGCAAATTTTTCTAACTGCAGTGCTGCTACTTGAATTATTTGGCGCCTTTTGATAACCATGAAATTTGAAATTAATACAAGTTTTGCGGTTTTTTCATGAATTTGCACATTTTTGACGAAATTTCGATTTTTTCATGAAATTACAAATTCTTACTGAATTCTTTAATTTTTGCTAAAACTTCAAGTTTTTCGTGAATGGACAAATTTGTCATGAAATTTTGATTTCTTCATCAATTTTCATATTTTTCATAAAATGAGTTTAAAATTGTGATTAAAAAGTTCTTAAGTTAAATTTAATTTAATCTTTGGCATTTGTATATTTGTGACCAATAAATAATAATCGACTGAATCTTGTGAGACATTAAATATATTTAAATTCATTATTTCAAATATTTTTTAATATTTTTCATATTTTTTATATTATAATTCTAATGAAGAAATAAAAATTATTTCATAATTATTTCCCAAATTAACACATAAAATTATAAGAGAACAAACTTAATTAATTATTATTGCCTCTAAAGAAATAAATAACTAAAAAAAAATAAATTGAATGATCACTATGAAATGACACAATTTCGTTTACTTAAGATATTTGCATAATCAAATATTAATATAGAATTGCAATAATAAAACGAAAGAAATGATTGTGAAGAATTTCAAGAAAGTATACTATTTGTTGAATGTGCGGTCAGAGAAATTTCCGAGACAAACTTTCTCATATAGCTCGAAAAAAGGAATAGCCGATGTAATACAATGTTAAATTCAAATTTCGTAACACACTTTAATCATGCTACCTTTTTGTTTCAATAATATTACGTGCAAATTTATCTAATTAACTGATTCATTAGAATATGAGAACACAAATAAAATAGTGCTTGTATATAAATATTTGTGTTGAATGTATGTATATATAAATAAGTATTTATATATAAATAAAAAAATAAAAAGAATAAAAAAGGATCCATAATGGAAATGTTGACAAAAGGATGAAGTTGGCTGAATGACAATATTTGCCAATTTCAGATTAGTCATAGTTTATTCCGGTTCTGTGATTGGTTGAATTTTGGCACAATTTGAGAATTAAATTTTGGCAGTTTTTAGCAATTTTAAAGAGACAAATATATATAAATTAACTCAATATATATAATTTTATTGTTATTGGAATATATGTGAAATATTGAACTCAAATTGAAAAATTGAGCTTAAAAATATATACATAATCAAACTGTCAATGTCATATTTACTTTTAAAAAGGTAAATATTTTATTTCTTTATGTAAAAAGAAAGAAAATATAACAAATAATATAAAATATAACAAATAATATAAAATAAATAATTGAAATTAAATATTAAATTCTTTTTGATTCTGTGTTACACACTAATGTATTGTAAACAAAAAAAATCATAACAAACCAAAACAAATCAAAACAAACCAAAACAAATCAAAATAAACCAAAACAAATCAAAATGAACCAAAACAAATCATAACAAATCAAAACAATCAATTCATATTTTGTTTCTTTTGTATTGTAAACAAAAGAAACAAAACAAATCAAAATAAACTAAATCAAATCATAACAAATGAAAATAATCAATTCATATTCGAATATGTCTTTTGTTGACATTAACCCGTAAGTGGTCGCGCACCGGTCTTTTCCCCGCCCTTTTTAGTTTTTCGCATTTCTGACCTATTTCTCTTATGGGACCTATATGTTTTGAACTAACGTAAATTCATTTGGGACTTTTATGAAAACTATTCATATAGTCCGTTTGATTTGTGTTGTTTTTTATTTAAAAAAAACAAAACAAATCAAAATAAACCAAAACAAATCATAACAAATCAAAACAATATTTTCATATTCGCCAAATATTTCTGTTCTTGAATAAAGTAAACAATGAATTAGTTCAGTTGTTGTTTTTAATTTTTTTTCACACACTAATGTATTGTAAACAAAACAAACAAAACAAGTCAAAACAAGTCAAAATAAATCAAAACAAATCATAACAATCAATTGCAATATTTACAAAATATATTTGTCCTTGAATAAAGTAAACAATGAGTTAGTTCAATTGTTGTTTTTGATTCTTTCTCACACAAATACATCTCATTTAATTCTAAATATACTTGGTTCAAGTGTATACAAGTTTAATTAAACCAGAATTATGAGTTAATTAAATAATAATAATAATAACAATAATAATAATAATACAAAAAATAAAATAATAATGGACTTTGTTAACCCATAAATATTATCAAACATTTTCGACGCCATTTTCTACTTCAATCAAAATCTACTCAATTCAACGTACAATGTTTTCAAATAAACAATTGTAATATTCCAAATTGTGTGCAAAAAGTGCGCAAAAATTGTAGATCCAAAGATCAGCTTTCTCGTGACACACGAAACGCATGTACGATGGAGCAAGACGCCTCGATCGTTTCTCCATGCATTTCGTCTTGACGCTTCGAATGGAAAGCCAAAACCTGCTTCTCGATTGCAGAAAAGAAATTCACACTAGAGCAGGTTGGCACCTGGCGCAAACTATACTCGCTTGCCACTCTTCTTCCTTTTCAACCTCGCTTAGGTTGTAACCATAAGCGCAACTTACCGAGGCCGATGACTCGCGGCATTTCATCTTGTCACAAAACATACCTCTGTTTATCTACTTCATACTCTTTTTACATCTTTTCTCTCCAGATCGTTTAATGAGTTGAATTTATCGTTTACATTCTTCTCTTACTTATCACAAATAATTAACGTGCTTTTGTCTTTGTTTTTTTTTCGCTTCATACACAAGTTATAAACAATCTGATATATTGACATAATAATATAATAAATAACTCACATGTGATGGCTGCAATAAGTCAATTTCATTTTATAAACCGAAATTTAACTCAACTCAAATTAAAATGTTTTAACTATTTTATTAAACAAAATTTATTTTTTAATATTATATTAATAAGTAAATAAAATATATCAACGTATTTAATAATAAAAAAAATAAATATATACAAATATATACATTTATAAATATAAATAAATAATTAAATAAATAAAATTAAAAAAAGCATGTTTTTACTTTCGTTTAAACGCATTTTTAAATGTGTTTCCCACGTAAAATTATACTTTTCTCATGAAAAAAAATAAATATATATATATAGGAAATTACAAAGGGGAAGTGCACATGGCACTTTTGTTCAATTTAGTATATCATATGTGTTCATCGGCTTACATTTTACGTACGTAAATTTGTTTTGAAACGATATCTCTATACTTATTGAAAAAAAAAAAAAAAATATATATATATATATATATATATATATATATAT
>JABFPJ010003630.1:0-15646 GCA_022817425.1 Gryon sp. ZL-2020
CAAATCACTACATAGTTTTGTTGTTATTCATAGTCAAATGTTGAAAATATACACTTTTTTGGTCATTATTAAGAGAATCCTGCTACTGAGATAGGCTTAATTCATAATGTTATTGTTATATAATTTTTAGACATAATTGAAATAAAAGTGGATGTTAACAATACAGGGTGTTATTGTTATTGGACATCTTTATCTACATAAATTAACTTTTAGACGAATTTACTTATAAGAACCCTAAGAATACGCTACCTAACGATAGAACCACCTTAAGAGATAAGAATTGAAAGAAAGATTCATCAAATTTAAATGTATTTATATATTAACCAAACTTGTGTTAAAAGATCTTTGTATTATAATGTTAAACAATCTTTTAGTTTCTTTATAAAGAAAAAATCTCTAGAAATAGATATCCTCTTCGGAGAATGTTTTCATGCAATAAAACATACGTTTTAAAAAACGATGTAAAAATTATTCAATATATTTTATGTTATCTGCCGAAAAATATTCGCAGTTTTATATTTGTATAATTAAACGGGGAAAAATATATTTGTATAAATCTATAATATTATTTAAGTACGTCGAAGTAAATATATAATATATAACTATATTAAAGCTGTCAAAAATGTATCATGTCAAATTACAAATTATCAATTAGCAGTTGATATTTTATTATATTTAATGTCAAGTGTTTTATAGTATTATAAATTATCAAATTAAAAAAGTGCGCGCGAAGCGCGCAGAATATCCTAGTATGTTAAAAATATGTAGTTTCAATTATGTAGAAAATATATATTAAGAACTTAAAAAAATTTATTTATCAGTAGCACTTCTTCATATTATAAAAAACGTATTTAATCTTTATTCACCTCATCTTTTTAATTTAACTTGTCACACGACTTAACTTGAACACATTGAATATAAGTTTCTTGTCTGGCTTTCGATTGCGATTAGTGTATTAGTAGTTTCGACAAATTTAATAAGTAATACAAATAGAATGAGAAAAATAATAAATACTTAAAATGATAAAAAGTAATAATAAGAAAGAAAGAAATAATATATATAGTAGTATTACAACTATAATTTGCGATTATGCAAAAAAAGGGGATGTAATAGATATTAAATATTGTAAGCATATTTAAACATTGTATAGTCCTGAAAAATCAAACAAGCTGATTTAAAAATAATGAATATATACATCATACAATTTACTAATTCACTGTTATTTACTTGACTGAATTTATGCACAAAGTTCGGATATATGTATTTAATTATCTATTTTAAATCGATTCATCGTTATGGACGTTCATTGTAAATTTATTTATCATATCATATGTTATATATATATATCATATTTAATTAATATATTTAATTCATGTTTGTATATAATCCTTTGAAGAAATGTTCGATAATTGTAGACAATCTTTCTTAACATACACAACTTCAATGATCAATTTTTGACATTTTTATTTATAATATACAACTTTGATTAACAACATTTTTTATTTACAAATTTCGCGCCATATGTGAGTGTTATGTGTAACATGTGTCGTATATGTCATGTGATATGCGTATGATGTCTGACATGAATGATATACATGTATTGTTTGCTGTGTGTTGTGTGTTACATATCAGTCAACATTATATTAAGTTATAGCATCACTGTAATACCTCAGGTAGAACATATAATTAATCATCATAATCTGAATAACGACAAATTGATTGTCACATAATTTTCTTTGCAGTGAAGTAAATTCATGACCAATTATAGACGACGAATTAATAAGCAAGTGTACTTCGGTAACGATGCAATGAATGTATCCTATTAGGTTTACATGTTTTATATTACTTTTATTATAATTTTGTAAAAAATATAAATACAATTACTTTTTAAGAACATTATACGATTTAACATATATTATAAGGAAAATTCGTGTACTGTCCTCTGTTATAAAACTTTAACGCGTGCATTTACTGGAATCCAACTCTTGTAAAATATTGTACATAATTTCGTTAAACTCACATATCTATTTAAGTAACTGTATATCATCCGTTAAAAATATAATTTTATGAATGACGTATTCAAATTTTCTTCAAAGTTTATATGTTCAGTTTTGATTGAGGTATTCTTCATAATATTGTAAAATATGTATCGTGTATCGAAATTAAAAAGATTACTGGAATTACTTTCTGATTATAAATGTAAAAAGCGATTTTCTGCGCGATTCCTAATTATTAAATGTGCTATTAAATTATATAATAATTACAAAATATTAATTCGTACGTTAAAAGTTTAGTTTATTTGGATATTTTTTGTTTTATGAAATTATAGTTATGTAAATATGATTTCGAATTAAAAACGCTATTGTATGTATGGATCGAAAACGATACATTTATTTTATAATGTATTTTGTGCAATCACTAGATATTCCATTTAAATAAACTGTTTTCAAAATACTTTGTAACAATATTTTATTTAGACAATATAAACATTTAGGCAATATAATCTGTAAGTCTCACAAAAATGTTTAAAATAATATTTTTATAGATTATATGTATAACCAAAATTATCATTTTGATCAAGTAATATTATAAATTGTAATAATAATATAATTTATAGCTCATATTTTTTTATGATTTCAACGTAAAATTAATAACGGCACCAAACTGTCACAGTGTAATCGGCAGTCAAGTTTCAGTGAATTGATTGGATTTTTTTTTATTTCACCACACTCTTAGAAGAAATTATTCCTAGTAAAATTAAAAAATGTCTTGAAATATTTGCAATTTAATGTTAAAAAATTGAATTAAGATAACTTATATTATATTAATGACTTTTTTCGTGACTTTATCTCGATTTAATGTAAAAAGTTATATTTTGAAAAAATATCGTTATACTTGAATTGGTATATATAAATGTCTGTAGTTTTGCTCAATTCACCACACAAAATTTGTAGTAACTAAAAATGTCTATAATAGTTAGTACATACTTTTACAGTATTTCTCCGCAAAGGATATCATGTACACGTTCAGAAATGTTTGTGTAATTTTACTATAAATTTGGTAATCTAATATTATAAGAACAGAATATCAAAATAATTACACTAATTTATGGTAAGAGTTTGAATATTTGTTGAAATATGTATTGTATTAAAAAAATTATTGTGCTATATGTAGTACAATTTTACGAAAAATTCATTAGAAAAATTAAAAAAGTCGGTTCTTATAAATCTAGATTGCTAAATTTATAGTAAAATTTATTATTAATTACTAAGCGTGTAAGTAAAAGTAACCTACTAATCATTATAGAGTATATAATAATAGATTCTCGATTTAAAATAATACTGAATAGTAACATATTATATTTAGATGAAGTAACTCGTGACAGAAAATGTATATCATTATTTTTAGTTAGTGGATGAAGTTGCCAATTTTAAGGGAGGATTATCATGAAACGACTTTTCTTCTGATTTTTTAAAAAATATATGCTTTAATTGAAGTATTTTTACATTAATTGCCAAAAATAAGTAATTTAACATTGAAGTATAGGAATTATAGTACCAAAATCAATGCTTTTTTATTAATATATTAATCTCTGTTCTTAGGATTTTGATAAAATTTCTCATTTAAAAAAAAAAATTTTTTAAATTAGATTTAAGTTAAAAAATGTAAAATATTAAAAAAATATTCGGACCTCATATATTATACGTTACTTCGCGCAAGTCTTACCTTAGGAGGCTGTAAAGATGTGAAACGAGACAGATATATAATATATAAAATTATAACATATTACTATATTACAAAATATAGTTAAAATATAATAATTATTTATCGTTAAGTAATCATTAATATATAATAATTGCAATTATTGTAAATCATTTTTTTTCTTAAGCAAATAAATATTTATTTATTTTTTATTTTAATGTATACTTTCTATGCAAATGTCAAACTAATTAATTGATTTAATGAAAATATATCAATCTATTTTTGAAACATAATTGTCCTGCATTAAACAGTTTGAATTAAATGGAATAAAATTAAATCATGAGCCTAAATTATTCAATCAATAAGTTGCGTTTTATTATTTTGAGCATAAGTATCCAGGCGCATGAAATGATATTAATTATCGAACCGAGTGAATAGCAAATATGTCACCCGAAGTGCACTCCATGTCGTTTATATTTGTATTCGTTATAATGTCATAATTCTTGATGCTTCTGTATGCAAAAAATGACAACACTCAAGAGGAGGCAGCTGCTGGATTTCGATTCCGAATTGTCGAGAGTCAGTGGCGTGTCTGAATAAATTTTAATTTCACGTGCCGCTGGCTTTTTGCAGGCGACTGACCTCCTATGGGTATACATGGTGCAAATGGTCCCGCAATATGTTACCAATTCTATATAAGGAAAATGAAAAACTTGTAACAAGAAGAGGCACACGCGTGCCCAAGAAATACGAAACCTCTTTCCCCCCTTGCAATTGTGACCCTCATTCGCAGTGCACTTCAAATCAAATTATCACGAGGGGCTAACTTTTACATCGAAATTCGATAATGTTATCGTTTTATTGCCGAACAATACGCAATTCATTGTAACCTCGTTTCTGCATGAGTTTCCAATAAATGGTTGACTGGCTCTATATATATTTGAGTTCTGTGCGTGTTGTGCGAACGAATCGCTAAAACGAGACGCGCATTAATTTGAAATTTACGACAAAAGCACGGAGCGAGAAATTTTAATGGAAATACGCGGAAATTGTTTTTGGTTTGTGATGAACAAACGTGCAGATTTAATTTGCGGCGTGACGTATTTCAGTCTCTACGTCGAGAAATAAGGAAGTTATTGTCAATTTCAACTGTTTTTCATGATTCAACAACAATTTTTCCATAATTAATGAAGTCAAATTTACCTTTTTCTCACTGATAGTTCTGTTGTATGAAAAATCTAATTAATCTGATGTGTTGAATTGATTACTTTTGGCGACAAAATTGGCCCCGAACTGACCACAATTTTTGTAATTATGGTGTCAATGATTTGATTTGCAATATTCACATCCATACTTTTGCAAATATTATTTTTCACACGGTAACATATTATATAATAATTGCATAGATAAAACTTGAAAAATAATAGAAAATGGGAACAAATTTGTATGCAACTTGTATTTCTTAGACAAAATTGTATAAATACGAATATGATCAAAATTTGTCAAATTTGATAAAATTTTATGATTTTCATACGTTCAATAAAAATAAAAATGTACATAAAATTAATTAAATTTTGATTAAATTTTAAATGAAATTTAATTTACTCGGGAAGAGTCTGAAAAAAAGTTTTAAGATTAGATTACAATTACAAAGATATGACTGCTTAAAATGTAAAAACTTTAGTTGAAAAAGTAAAAATTCTTGACTGCTGTTTTTATCGCATATAAGATCCTAAAATATGAGTTATAACTTTGCATATAAAATAATGTAATACAAATAACTTTTATTATTGTCTATTAATTATAGTTTCATTTTTACATCTGACTTGATGATTTGTAAAAACAGTATAGTTAACATTTGTAATTAATTACTGTACATCATGAGATTTGATCTAAATTTTTTAATGACAAATAATCGACAAAGTTAAAATGAAAATACAGAAATGCACGTGTTTTGTACATTCATCTAGCATCCTGTACATAGAGAAGCGTAATTCCATTACTCTTTCCGTCATGACAGCAACCATAATTTTTCCCAACTGCTTCTCTTATCATGTAAACGGCGTTGTATCGAGAAGATTCACGGCATTCGTCAGGCTGGTTTACAGACTGCCGTCGATCCTTATTTCGTTTGGTAAAAAACCCCTCTCGATATGGGAATTGCCGAGGCCGACACATCCCGTCAGGGACCACTCCAGAGGAATTGATTTTCATTCGTAAGGGGGGCGGATTTGGGGTTCGAGATACGCTCATTTCGCGATTCGATCGTTCGACTTAAAGCGATATCGTGAGTGTGCGTTCACTCTCTTCGTACTGGGAAGCTTGTGCAATGACCAAAATTTATTCCCCGCATTGCGGTAAGGGAGGCCAATGTATCGATATGAAAGCGGTTATGTATAGGATTGGATCATTTATTGCTAAGTCTGGACTGTAAATTGGCGGGGAGATCCATAAAATGTGAAGAATGTGTTAAGGATTTTGGTTATATCAATGGAAAATATTTGTATGCGTTATTAATGGTGGTCGTAAAAAACCAATAATCAAAGATTGAAAATACATTATACATGAAAATGGTACCCGATTTATCATATTTAAATAAAAAAAGTGTTTCTCTGAGCTCACTACGTTAAGTTAAAGTAATACATCCATAAAACAACTATATTATTATTTATTTGATATTCATTAGTTCTATTGAAAAGATTTCCATATGTATAATAATGATAGATTTATAATAAAATTCGTTAATTTTAGTTTTTAAATAAATATGATTGTGAAGTATCAATCATAAACGACTTTAATAGTTTCCTGTAAAATATTTTTGAATGTGTTCCTAGTAACAGTGGCACTCTCAGAACATAATATGTAATATTTCATATTTATCAGAATACATTTCTACATTAATTAGAAATATTTATGTTAATTTTGTTCGACGTGTAATAAAGAGTAAAAAAAGCAACGTATAATATTGAGGTAATATCAAACATTTATATTACATCTTTTGTTAGTATCTTTGATTTTTTATATAATATCATCTCGTTCTAGCTATTGGATCTTCAGTTTAAAGCTACTATATTGGATGTTAAGATATTACCGACATTAAATTATGAAGCTCATAAATAAGATGTTGTTATTAGAGATATTTATCTATTTTACGAATTCCAATATATATTTTGAACAGTCGTAATAAGCAAATTTGTATTATTTATATATGATAACTACAAAAGTTTATATCTCACATATTTATAAAAACAAAATAGAGATAGTATCACTTTGTACAAGTATTTTCAATTTATAATAACAACATTTTAATTTTTATAATCCGACTTGGCAAATATTCAATATCTTTAAACCATTTTACTACATGACGAAAACGATTTCCATTGAAGAACGCCATATTTTCATTTCTCTTATTCGGTTTATAGCTTATTATATGCAAACATATATGGAAAATGATTTTCTGAGTTATTTGGTTTATTTTGGTCAATAATATAAAAAATACAATTTTTTTCAAAAGAAATTAGAACAAATATCAAACAAATTCGACAGATGGATATATCACACATGTTATAAAGTAAGGTGCATGTAAACAAATTTTCGAATACCTCTTACGCTATGTAAGTACAGGCTGGAGAAAAAGGGTTGAGAAGTGCGGGGTATAGACGTACAATGAGTCATAATATACGAGGCGTCCTTTCTATTAGAACCATTTTTCAGAAATCCCCCGTACCTGGTCCGGGTCTTCCCTTAATATCCAGGTCTCTCGCTATCTCTTTCGCCTCTTCTTTGGTCTCGCCGACATCGAAAAGTAAGGGGCCGAAGAGGCAGGAGGGTTGAAAGGCCGCAGGCTGGTTTGAGACGCGGAGGGATGAAAGACGCTTGCAGACGACGATATTCGAGACGCCGAGAGCAAGGCTTTGGGAATTTGCGTTTTACTTTTTTTGTCCCTTTTTTATCAGCACTATATAAATGTACCAATAACGTGCACAAGTGCATCATTATTCGATCGTTTTAGAAAGTAAAGTATAACCGTTTTGATTGCATTGCTATTATGTGATTTTCTTTTTTGTCAGCAATTTGCAATTTATTTATATTCCATTTTCAAGGAATATGTTACGTAACTGATTTTATCAATTTGATTTTCGTAATTTTACAAATTATAGAGATTTCTTCAAAATAAATTGCGAAGAAAAATTTTGTTTTTTACGCTATCTTTCATCAGACCAGAATAACAATGATCTTCTGGTTTCATCATGAGGGCTTTGTGTACAATAGACCGCGGCATACTTGTTTATTCTGAGATCCCTTGTTTCTCACTAATCACAGTGTTTGTTTGACATTTATCCCTTCACTGCTTGTAAATTACCCTTTTTCAAATATTTTTACTTGGCAGCAGGTGATGTATGAAAAGTCAGCAGATTGTCGGATACTGACTAAAGCTGAACGATGCTTTTTACAAGTTTGTCAATAAGTTAAAATAGGAAAATAATTTTCGTAAAAATAAAAGTATACTAACATTAGAGCACCCATTAAACAGTTTTACGAATAATATTCCATAAAAGAATAGATATACGTAAGAAAAAAAGTAGATAAAATTTTAGTATAAATTAAAATAAGGTTAACATATAAATGTTTTTGCGTCAAACTTTATCCTATCCATAAATAAATAATTTATTTTTTACTTACCAAATTTTTTACTTATATTCTTAAACCCAAAACATACTGTAAATATACAATATACATAATAATGAGATAAGTTATTATTAATTCATAATTTTTTTATATTGAAAAAATCGGAATAAATTATAAATTAATCGGAAAAATATGCAATAATTAGACAGAAGTAACTTATTATATTATTTTGATATATTACAATGTTTATGACACAAGAATTGTATAACAAAGGAATGTTATAGTTCGAAAGATAAATATTTATTGGAAACTATCCTTTTTTTAGAATAAAATAATTTTCAAAGAAAACATATACTGTGGAAAGGTAGAGAGAAAAAGATGAACATCAAAAGAGAATAGGGCGGGCGTTAGCATGCAAACTTTATACAAGAATTTGTGACTTTTTCCCGACAAAATCTTACTCTACAAGGAATCTCGCAAATCAAGAAGAAAACCAAAACACAAAGAAAACCTAAATGTAAGAAAATATTCATGATGTCGTAGTCAGTGAACTTTCTATTCGAATTCCAAATTGCTTTTACAGAAAAAATCGCTCACAAATAGTACATCTAATGAATAATTTCAATGATTATCAACGAACTTTTGGTGATGGTATTAATAAGTTGACTCAAAACTTTTCTGTCGCAGAATGCTAAAATATATAACGTACAGGGAAAGTTGCTAAATTCACATGGCATATTTGTTACCATCTACATTTGCAGGATACTTAGTTTAAAATTGAAAGTGACATTGATACACATTATGAATAAAACATGTACGATGTAAATTTGAAGTCAAATATTATTTTAAATGAATAACCGTTTTTTATGTATTTTAATATATATAAGCGTAAGTAAGTATATACTCATCAAGTAAGTATCAACTGCATATGTATATTGCATATGATCAACTAAATATACCGATTTAAAAATGTATTCATTATGAAACCATTATTTCATTATGTCTGTATGAGTTCAATTATACGAAAATTCTTATAAAGCTTAAATTTGGAAAAATCGAACGTAGCGGCAAAAGCATCTTTTTATAGAATGAGAATATAAAAAGGGGTTCGGTCGTCTATCACGCAAGTCACGCATATATACCATATGCTCATAATCACGCGTAATACTCCCTCATTTATCGTATGATTTATAAAAGTACAAACAACACCATGTCGCGTGTTGGGTTCCCCTTTTTGTCTACGAGCACTTTTCATGTAGCTTGTATTTTTTTTTCACAAGATATCTTCCTTTTCACCATCGTGTCGTGCGTTCATTAGTCGTGACAGGTTCTAATGTTGGTATCGATGACATTGGCTTTTAATCTATCGACACGCAAGACAAAAAATGTGGCGAAAAATTATAAAATATGAAGTAAAGAAATTACAAAGTGAGAACAAATACGTAGACGTTGCGTCCAGATTATTCGCCGTGAGAGATAAAAATAGAATTAGAGAAAAAGAGGAAGAAACAAAGCAGAATAGAGAGAGATAAACTGCGAAAGAAAGTCAAAGAGACATGAGAGAGCAAGAGACAGAGAGAAAGAGCTAATGTCGGCGCGATGCTGTTAAATTGTAATTGCGACGATGCTGAAACGGAAATGGAGTGAGGATTGGTGCCGTAATCAGTAATTTACCGCGGTTCAAGAAGATCGTCACTCTTTTTCCTCTGTCTACCTCAACCATCCAATCAGTCTGTCTTTATCTAACACTGTGCACTGTGTTCTTTACATCTGCAAAGATATCTTATAGTAGACCGTAAGAGAGAGACTGGAATACGTAATACCTTGTCGTCACAGCTAAGAAGCAAAAGAAAGGGGGCACAGAGTTAGACTGCTTGAAAATGAGAAGACGAATAGAATTTGGAAAATTAATGGCGCAAAGCACGAAGCACGTATTTGTTATTTATTAACAGGGTCATTAGAGGCAAAAGACGGTTTTTCTTGCTTATCTCGCGTTCTTAATAGAATTAAGTCAGATGAAAACCGACACAAATCATTTCGTTGAAAAATGCATTTGAAAACGTTTTATCTGAAATATTTATCTGTTTCGATAACTCGATCCAATTACTGTTCCGTTTGAATCTGAATAGCTTTTTCTTGCGAAAATATTTTTTGAAAAGAACCAACTTTTTCTAGTATATACATTTCTTATCAATGAATTCGCTAACATTTTGTAAATAAAAATATACGTCAGAAATATTTTCTCCTTTTTGAACATATTTTAAATATATTCTAATTGTACTCTTGGTGAAACAATGTTCAGTAATTTCAAAGTATTAAAGACAGTACTTTAATTTGATTAAAATGTTATATTGGGAAGTAGATGTAACATCAAATTTGTTTGTTCATTCTCAACCTAAAATCGCAGAAATAATTATTGATCAATCTTGGATCGTGAGATAACAGTAGATTTCAATACTTAATTTGACTTATTTTATGAGCACAAAATCTTGATAGAAGCGATCGGTACTCTTTTTGAAGTATAAACATTAAAAATGTCTTGAATATTATTAGCTTAATATACATGATGAATAAAAACGCAATTTGCGACATAGTTGGAAAATCAGTTGAAGAAGTTTCTTAATTAACGAAAAATATTATAACACACACTATTTTCATTAAATAAAAATGAGATTTTAAATTATTAATACATATTTCTAAAATTGATTTCATACAAATGTACGCTTTCCATGTTATATTAAATTAGTAAAATTTATGACAGTTTCATCTTAATTTAATGTTTTTATACATATTGTAATTTTGTGAAATATGAGTCCAGTTTTGATGTACGAATGTGATTAATTATCCCTGTTATGAAACAAGAATTATATGGAATATAAAATAGTAGTTGAATAAATGTATATAAAAATACAGACGAAATCCGAGAAGTGCGTCAAATGACATCAACTTTTGTGACATGAAACTAGGAATATTGTTGGCAAATAGGGCATCACGTAAAACATGATAAAATCACTTTATTATCTTTCCTTCTATTGATTTTTCCACATACGCTCCCGTAAGTGAACTTTAAATATAACGTTCGATAAAGTAACCTCATATCGAAATATATGGTGATGTAATGAAACGTTAATTGTTCAAGTTTATTGCACATTGAAATACTTTAATTTGTTAGTTTTAGATGAGTCTAGTAACGAGAATCAAACGCAAAGCCGAACAAACTTGCTCTTTCGTTCATTATTTCCGACAACATAAACTAGATATTCGTCAAAATTTAACTGCAGAAGTACAAATTATATGAGCAAGCATTTTTGTAAAACAATGATTGTATATGGTGTTTGAATTAATAGATTATATTCAGAGTTGGCCAAAATCAATTATTTTTAATTATATTACTGATTGATTTTACTTTCATGATTAATTAAAAACATTAATTACTATGTAATCAATTAGTCTGCAGTTATTATTTTGTAGTCATTGAATAATCAATTATTAAAGTAATTGATTAATGAGTAATCAAAATTAAAATTATTGATTAATTAATTAAATAATCAATAATTGCTTAAGTGTAACCAACTAACTAATTGCACATTTAATTAAAATATGCATTTCATCATCTTCAAATATATAAGGTAATGAAAAACTGTCAATATTTTGCAGTTTGGAAAAAATGTTGGAATTAAATTATATAGACACAATATTTCCTTTTTAAGAAAACAATAATTTTTCTTTTGATGTTCCATTAAGTGAAAAATGTCTAAAATATCATAGAACAAAAAAAAAAACAAAAAAAACACTTGAATCGATGAAAATGGCTCTTAATTACTTTCATTTACACCGAAAACGGAATTAATGTATTTAACTGCATATAATATATATAATGTTTGTTCTGGAGCACAATTTATAAATCGTCTGTAAGAGTTCGTTTGATTATGGATAAACAATGTCACGACTTGAGTTGTATGAACATTATAAATTTGGATATGAAAGAAAGAATGATCTTCGAAACTACAAAAACCTCTCATAGCATGTGCGATGCTTTATTTTACTAATGAACCTCGCTTGGGGTGCGCTTGAGAAGCACTTTTACTTGTGTCGTTCTGTCTGTAGACGACAACAATACGATCTGCACTTGCACTTGAGGTTGCATATATATAGGGGTGCATGTGTATTATAGTAGCGATATGCTGACGTTAATAAAAATGAAAGAATACGAAATATTTTCCGAAAGTTTAAATATGAAGCGAACATAAACTTTTTGAATGCTGTTTAGAACGTTGATTTCTTAATAATCTCAATGCTACAAAAATGTATCATAATGAGAATCTAACAATCAACTTACATTTGAGAAAGTAAAAGAATATATGGCTTTTGAATTATAATTCAACATATATACCTTTTATTTGTAAATTAACAACTATTATTTAATAATTGACTATAAACAACAGATATAAAATATCAATATATTGAAATTTTATCACATCTACATAGCGCTAAGAAATTTTGATCTTTATAATTTTTATTCTTTATTATTTTTATTTTTGACTAGATTATACTTATTAAATGAATAAAAGTGATGAGATATTCTCATGAAATAAAGATGAGTACAGAAAAGTAAATGTATCAAATAAAAATATGTGGGAAAGTAATTGAATATGATATTCAAGTTCATACGCTGTTTGAGCAGGACGACCTAATCATTATGTATATATTCAATGTCAATTGTTCAACCAATCTTTTCGTGCCAAAATTTGCTCTTTGACAACATGCGTGCTTATATTATATAATGATTGTCTCATTGATGCATGCCTCGCAACTGTATCAGGATATCAAATTCTGTGTTTATGGAACAAAGAATCGTGTATAATGTAACTTAGCTGAGGCTAACTCATGTCGTCATCGAGAGCAATCAAACAGTTCATACCAACACGACTCTCAACGAAGTAATGAATGCACTTCAGTTCGTACACTTTTCAAGAGCAGTGTCGATGTGAAATGTTCGACCTCTCTTGACAAACTGATAATTCAGTCTCGGATTAAACGCTTTAAACTAAATTTAGTGTACCAATTCTAAATCCGAAACAGCTGAGATGGCGCCAAATTATGAATTTATATATTTGCAAACAAATTGAACCATCAACATAAACTTTTGTTTTTAAGAGTGCATTCGCAAATTGAATAATGTTATTCTGACATGGGTATCGGTATTAGCAAAGATAACAACACCGAAATGGTTAATAAATTATTAATATTAAAAAATAAATAAAGAGTTTTTGTCAGGGTTAAGTGATTTCATTAAGAAAGTAATAAAAGATAAATAATAATAAAATAAATGGTAAACTTTTTCTTGCAAGTTATATTATCTGGAGAAATTTTTTCTTAGTTTTTCAAAGTAAAAATGCTATTAAAACAATATAAATATACTTTAACAAATTTGAACCAATATATTTAATGAAAGGAATTGCAATTTCACAAAGCAATGAATTAGTTATTATATGACAATTGTCGCAATTCGATATATGTAATCTTATACCTTTGACATTAGAATAGTACTGAATGTCATTGAGTTCCCCTGCATCTTTCCCATATCTATTTTGATTGTGGTTTGGAACCCTATCATAACGTTGGAACTTATCCATGCTGGCAAATGTAAAGATGAAAGTTCCCCTTTCAAAGTCAAATCTCATTTTGCAACGATTATTACGTATCGAAATGTACTGAAATTCAATTTGCATTTATTGACAAAATGCCTTTTTCACAATTTAAACTTGGCGCTGGTATTAATCTGTCTTGGCATTTTTTATAAAAATTATTTTCATATGTTAAATTATAATAAATTAACAGAAAGGATGAGCAAATTTATCGTCTGTGAAATTAAAACAATATTTGAACTTATTACAAGGGTGTATTTTATCATGATTAGCATAACTTTTATAAAATTAGAGGAAATAGTGACACATTGTAAGAATTTTTTTTCATGTTCTAATCGTTAAGTACACCCGTCGGATGTCCTTCTTCGTCTAACTATTTAATTGCGCACGCTGCTCTTTTACTGTGTACCGTTAAAGTAGAATGGTAATAGCTAGTCGCATTAAAGTAGGTACATTTCAGAAACTACGAAAAAGAAAATTCTCTGATAAAAGTTTCTTGGTTGCGAGATTTAAAGACGTCTTGAGATGACAGAAGAAAGTAATAGTACAAAAAGTTAAAATGGTACAATTTGAACATGCTAAGGTAATATTTCAATTGTAATAATGAAATTGATATACTTGTTAATCAATAATCCTCGCATTCTTTTAACTGGATTTTCATTTTGACATTTTTGGAGACACAAAGGAGTTGTTTCGTGGAAATAATGTTTTATTAAAGATTAATTGGGCGTGAAAACAATGTATGTTTGGACGAACACAATTTCAGCGGTTTCAAGCTTGAAAAATATTTTATAACGAGCAGGAAACAGATATGGATAACAGAAAGCACGAAGAATAGGAAAAACTTATTTCTAAATCCTTAACTACTTTCAGATAAGAAGTTTCCTTTCGCTCACTTTTTTCTGACTTCGCTCACTCTGTTTTAAATTTCGCAGAAGTAAAATTCTGAGTACTTTCCGCCTCCGGCACGTCTCTTTTGTGAATAACCCTATAACTTACTCGACACTCTTGAAACGAGACGCGTCATAATGTCCATAAAATCCACACCGGAATCTTCATTGCTTCGTTGAAAAATGTACATTGATTTCATTATCTCATATCAATAATATTATGCTTTACATCCCGCGATGAAAATGCAGTATGGATATCGACACATCTAACGAAGAAGTAGATACTTAAATCTATCTATGAAAAAGATTACATTTTAAAATTATACATATAATTTTCCATTGTGCAATTTGAAATGTAACCTTTTTCACAGACAAATTATAAAATAGTTTTTATTTCATTAGATGTATCGATATAGTTTGGATGCGATTAAGGAGGTTCTTTACAATTTTCAAAACGTAGAAAAATACTTGAAATTTTGAGGGATAGTTTATTTTAATATTTACAATACGTATGAATTTTTTCAGATTTTTTGTCTGTGTCATTAATGGGAAAAATGTAATTGAAAATCACAGTTTTTACATTTCTTCTTATGGAGTTAATGAAAATTAATGCATTATTTGTTGAAAAACTTAAGGAACAAATGTAGAAAACTGGACAAAAAACATATTAAAATGTGCAGTGATGTGTAAGAAACATTTTCATTGTAGTTATAAATAATTTGTCTGTGTCGTTAATTCAAAAACACTAATTTAAATTACTAAAAATACGCGTTTTAT
>JABFPJ010003631.1:0-15646 GCA_022817425.1 Gryon sp. ZL-2020
ATGCCTATGCCACACGACAATTAATGCTCTAAAATCTATTTAATTTCATGTTATATTAATTATTCTATATAATTGTTGTTTATTATATTATTTGATATATGTTGCCATATATTTGTCATTAATATACGAGTATTTTTGTTTATCCCTGCATATAAGATTCATTCAAGTTTTATTTCTTATCTACATAACTTTGATTTCACTATTTATAGATACTTAAAAAAATAACATCATTTCTACTTTTTGTTGAAGATGAAACTTAATTAGCCTTTTTAGAAATCGATTTGTCTTCTGCTTTTTATCATCTTTATGACGATATAAGCCTTTGATCGCGATATTATAATTCAAGTCGAAATCGATTTCAAGCCGATCCCTGGAGCTGTAAACTGGAAACATGGGGTTTCGTAAACACGCAGAGATTTATAATTTCTTCGAAGCAAGTCGGCACTCGGGCGTAAACGGTAGCCGACTATTTACGATGAGAGAATCCTTATTGTCGGCTATCGGATTCTTTTGGCGAATTTATTTGTCGGAAGATTAGGCAGATGCTAATTAGACTGCGTCGCTGCGTTTCGCATCGACGAGCGCCACTTCGGGCGACCCGAGACAAAAATAAGTAGAAAACTCGTCCCGACGGCAATGAGAAAGAACCCGACGAAAAGAACGAGAGTCATTTAGTGCTCATTTTAAAACGTTCTCATTAAGAAGGCGTAATAGCCAAATACACTTTTTCGCGCAAATATAAATAAAGCGTTAATTACTTTAGCGGCTCACTAGTATACCTTTCGAAAGTGTTTTATTGAAAACGATCGAACTATAATTCAATCTTTTATGATACAATTTTATACGAAATTAAAATCGTTTAAAATTGTTTTTTATTGTTGTTGCGTTTTTTATTTCTAATGTAATAAATTGTATTTATTACTTTTGTGTAATATCAATACCCTTTTGCATTTCTGTAACAATATATTCTAAATTAATTATAACGAAATAAGTAATTTTTTTTGTTTAATTTCTTTTGTTCGTTTTTTCGGTAAAATGTAATAGATATTCCGATGGGATTTAATGATGTCTGATTTTTGTTAGAAGCAGAATAAAACCATCAATGTAATACATCTAAAAATAAATACTTAATGGCACACTCTTCGTCTAATTTCGTAAACTTTCGTGAATGACCGTTTGTTTGAATCGACAACAAAGAGCTTATGTTTTTGCGTGCTCACAATTATTCAAGATGTCGCGTAGAAACGATTGAATGCTTGTTGGGGAGTCAGCAGGCAATTACGGCTTTCATCTGGTGACATTTGTTTCGACGTTGCTAAATTAAAACCCGAAGACAGCCGGGTATGTAAACGACCGCGTGATCTCGCGAGTTATTCAAGGTGTCATTATTTATGTCTCTACCGCCAACATCATCATAATATGTATATTTTTCCATTACTTAATGACGGATTTATCGTACCAAGTTCAAAACCTAAGTTAACTTATATTTAAATTCCAAAACACTTTGACACCCTCACTGGTATAATCTCCTCTCATTTACATTTGCTTCACAAATATAAGACAACCAAGCTTACCATAAAATGTTAATTAATCGCATCTTTATGTTCTAATAAAAATTAACGATATTTAATATCACGTATATGCAAATATGTATAGAGTTATTCATAAGTGAAAAAATCATATTCCTCGAAGCAATTATTGAGTTTATAAACACAAAATGCTTCATTAAACAGTAATACAATTACTACAGTGATTGTATCACTGTTTAATGAAGCATTTTGTAGAAAAAGGTGGAAGGAAAAATGTATTTAACATATTAATAAATAAATACGCTTTTGCTTCTAGTCCTTGCAGAAAAAAATATATCAATGTTAAGAAAGTACAACTTCATGCTTGTGTATGAACTAAATAAAGACATATAAAATTATAAGTCCTGCTTAAATCATACACTAAAATTTCTCAATAGTTGAAGCTGTTGTCGTCAATTTTTCTGTTGAAAAATTACCAAGGTCTTGTTGAAGAACAGGTGTTTTATCAAAAAGGCGATGATTTTGTTGTATCGCGGTGAAGTGTTTTCTTCGATTCGATTTGCCTGACTTTTATTATCGGATCATGGAAGGGAAAAACCCGAAGGGTAGCTGTTCTTTCGGCGAATGAACGTGTATAAAAGGGCGGATACTACATCGCTAGACAAATGGTAGACCACAGTGCGGAACGCGATTGGCCGGAAGCGAAGACTCTCGGTCTTCCTCCCCTCTACCTTTTTTGTAGGTCTTCATTGAGTGACGTATTAATCGTAACGAAGCCAGTCCAAAAACACCTGTCTTTTTTTCCTCAGTGTCACTCTCTTTTTGTTTCCTTCCGGGCTACTTTTTGGTTCAACTTATATGTGACTTTAAGAAAAAGTTACATCGAGAATCACATCATTTACCTTGTTGTCCCAAAAAAAAAAAAAAAAAAAAAAAAAAAAAAAAAAAAACAGAATTAATTTTATATACTCCGTTCACTATGATCATTTTAATTAAGTAATTATTAAAAATCATTTCAGTTTATTCAAATTTAGATTTATACTTTAATTTCAATAAACTTAAAAATTTATGCAAAATTTTAGTATTTGCTATTGTAGGTGTTTAAATAAAGTAATATCGTATATAAAAACCGGCTGTTAACCTCACAATCGGTATATGAAAAAGGGGGAAATAACAGACGGTTTGTCGAGTCTAATTGCAGAAGCGATGAAGTTGTTATTAATGACTAGGGCACGACGGTTTGTCATTCGTCGCAATTTCTCTAGTAGTTTCTTGGGTTCGAAACGAGCCGCGAACGAAAAATACGACTTGGCCACCCAAAATCGAAGACTAATTTTTGGCATTTTTTACATTCACTGAAGAAAGGACCGTGAATAATGGAAAAAGTATTTCTTCTTGACGTAACAAATGCAAAAAAAAAAAAAAAAAAAACGAAAGCATAACAAAAACAGTATAAAATATTTATATATGAATAATATTCTATTTGCTCCCGTGCATTTATTATATAATACATATGAAAGCCTTTTAAACTAATTAATCATTTTACGATTTGAGATTAGAATTATGAAATATATATGTTTAAAAGTGTTACGTAATGCAAGTGAAATTCTTGTTTCAACAATTTATTATTGAGTTCTTGATATTGATCTCTTCTTTTGTTTTGTAGAGATTGATTATTAGATTTTAAAATGTAATAATATTATTAATATTCTGCATCGAATATATTAAAATGATAAGATTTCAATTAATTTTATTATGCTCTGTGTAAAATATGTATTGCATTTCAAGGTATTATCATATTAAAATATATTTGATTAATCAATATTAAATTTAATTGTTTTAACATATTATATTGTTTCATTTAAAGATAGTAAATACTTGTATGTTTTGAGTCGTAACATTTCGATTTTTCTACTAATCATTACAAGGAATAAAATTTAATGGTTCATTGACAAAATCTAATTAATATATCATTTTATGTCATATAGTAAGAAAATTACTTCTTTTAATCAGAAATTTATCTACTATTACATTTGTACAGAGAAATTAAATGTACTTTTAGTCATTTAACATTGACTTGGACTATCGTTCCGGAAAAGCATAATAAATTGTAAGGAAATACAAGTAATTGACGTATTTAGCATCTACTTCCACATTTCTTGTTTCTTCTTTCGACATCGATGACTGATGCATACTGTCTTTGTTCCGTTAATAATTAGCTCTGCTCGTATGCCTTATAATTTCAAATTAAAAAAAAACATAATTAATGTTTTCACATTGTCGTTTCGCAGAATTACATATTTGAACGGATGTGCGAGTGTCAAAAACATTTTTTCCCGATCTTTCGAAAAATTCTTATTAACACATATTAAAATCGATATTTCACTTTTACTATCAACACCGAACATTCACTCAGAATCGCAGTAAAAGTAGAACTTTTATCGTCACCGATCAGAAACTTTCGAGTTCATAACTGTTTCACTTTTCCTGCGCGAAATTTTGTACAAAAACAATTCGAAAAATCGATTTAATTGTTTTTGACTATGAGAATAAAAATATGTTTATGCCATTTATTGTCATTCAAGTTCTATTTTTGAAAATCAAATTTAAAATGCGGAAAAAGGAATGGGAAATGAAATGTGTAAAAATATTCAACTTCGACAAGTTGTAAAATTTTTGTGTAACATCAAAACTAATTATTCGTATGTACAATGAGAGGACAACTGTCTAATTTAAAACAAGTAAAGAGGACTTCAAAGGCATAAACATTGTCTCCGTTAATTACGTTAATCGGTGACACGTGGTTCGAGACAGTTTAAAATAAAAGTCTGTGTTGAAAATAGAATGAAAAAGAGAGATGCCAAACATGTGGGGGAGGAAATAAGAATTTTTGCTTTCATTTTTGCGTTTTGAAGAGCGTGCGATTATTGGGAAGAACGGCAAGGTAACGGGTACAATGTGAGACAGAGACAAACCGAGAGTGGCGACGGACAAAAAAATGTGAGAAATAAAAGCAAAGCTAATAGGATCACAGGGCCGCGTCAAACGGTGCTTGATACCGCTCTTCCTTTGAAAAAGAGCAAAGACGTTGGGGAATAATGCACCGTCGTACGCTTTAATTTGGAGGTTCGCCGCGATGCTTCGAGACCCTTGCGGCGCGATCTTTACGAGTTCGTCTCAATTTGGGCAAGCCGAAGCGTAACACGAAAAATGAAATAAGCCAAATAAGGTGTTTAGTTAATTACTTTAACGAGCATTGTTCCTGCCAACAGCGTTACGAATTACGTGAAAAGTGCGCGATGAATGATTTTCGAGACCGTTTCATGCTGACTTTGTAATTTGTTGATGATTATTAATGATAAGACATTTTTGTATATTTGAGTTTTTTTACTTTTAAAATATATGTGTTATAAGCTAAATTGATTAAATAGAATTTTCATCATTCGTTTCATATTTTCTTAAATTTGTTTACGATTTTTAAAAAATACCATGGTAAATTAAAGATTTCAACTCATCTTATTTTTATTTCGTAAATGTCAATCCAGCTGCGTTTATAGAAAATGGTTTTTATATAAGCTAATTATTGGATTCTTCAACTGTATTCAATATTATCCATAAACTAAAACACTCTATTAAGCTTCTGGAAATAACTCTTATTTCCGCTTAATTGAACACAAAGTCAAGACATTTCTAATAATCAGCTTGCAGTAAGACAACCTGTTTCCCAACAACTATCGGCATATGGCAAACCGAATGACACCTCTAGGTGTTAACCCTAGGCACCAAGGCGTGCCGGATTTTCAATTCCCGAAAATCAATTCGATGTAATGGCAGCTATAAGTTATCAAAACACCTCATTTGTTCGAGCGAAGCGGAAAAAAAATGAAAACCAGACGGCTCGGTATCTTGAGTAGGACCACCCTATTAGTAGCAATACTGTTTTGTCAGACCCTCAACACCTTCGATAATCGCCAGGTGGGGCGTCTGAAGCGCCGCAGGAAGTCCTAATGACCGCCGAAACTATTTCCTGCTGTCGCTCCATTCAAGCGAATCACTTTAATAACTGACAATGCTTTAAGATGGATGCAAAGTTTCTCAACAACCCTTTTATAGTTAACAGTTTATATTCAGCTTTTTGTTCTGCAATTATTAAGTAATTGTCAAATTATTTGGCAAAAGAGTATTATTTGACAATGAATAAGATTACCGAACTTCACATAAACAATGGATATCGATTTATGGAGTATTTACTATATAGATAAAAAGACATATAATACACGGAAAGGTGTCCATTTTATTATTTTCTAGTTAATTTTAGGGTATGCATAGAAAGTTTTCTTACTCCCATTACTCAAGACAATTGATGTAAAGTATGAAAAATAATATCATTTAATTATGAGTCTATAACATTGTCGTCGAAACTGTTGTTAATCTAGATTTCTAAGAAGAGTTTTTGAAAGACAAACTTTTTTATTCGCACAACTTTGTTTAGTATAAGGAGGGAAAACTCTTGGCGCACGCCAACTGTTTGCAAACCCTTGAATCTTGTTTTCTAAGTATCGTTTAATATTTGTCTAACAAGAGAAATTATTCGTCAAGTGTTAAAAAATAGCTATTATTAATGAATCTGATATGAATTTTTAACTTCATAAATTATATATTTTCGATCTTATACTATCAATTTTTGTAATACATGATTGAAAATGTGTAAAGTCACGAATAGACAAAGAAATGCCAATCTCCTTATAAATAACAACTGTAAATGCAGTAAACCTTGCCCGAGTTTAATTCTCACTTATGTGTAAAAGTATACCATATATAACTATGCTTTTTAATATAGTTCGCTTCTAAAAATACACTTTACCAATAAACCTACTACACTAAATTAGTATACCCAAGTTTAGACACGATTTAAAATGCAATAGTCTCAACAACATACTTCCACGTTCCGGAATTGCATTTCGTATAAATATTTCAAGGATTTTCTTCGATTCTTCAATAAAATTACCAACTTGAACAATTTGAAATTCTGAATAAAGTACAACCGGAACATATGTCACACAGTTTCTTGTCATTTCCTGTTCGCGGAAGATACGTTACTTTCTCCGTTAGCTATTACTTTTATTTTGCACTCGAATACACCCGACATTGTACGCTTGTTGAGGATTGCGTAGTGTCCGCGAATTTTGACACCCACCAGATGATAAGATCGTAAGTGCCCCCTGGGCTAAACGGCTAAATAAGTGTTCCAATTTCAAAATTACCCGCTAAGCGATTTGTGGGCCGGCAGAAAATATATCGTTGACATGTGGGCAAAGCCGCTGCAGGCTTGGAATGAGGTTTCTCTCTTGTCGGGAGTCAGGGCCAAACACAAGACAAATGACTGTCGCCTCGGCAATTGGCCTGTCAAATTTCTTTTTTCTTTAGCTTTTGTTATGTTCTTAGTGTTGCTCATATTTTGCATGTTTTATCAATAGATATTGGATGGATTGCAGTAGTTGAAGAAGAAACTCTGAGTTCAAACTTACTGACTGATTTGAACATTATTAAAATTCTTTATAAAGATATAAGGAATATAAACAACAACAAAATTTATATAATTAAAAAGTACTTTTTAATAAATTGAAGCTATCACTATTTTAATATAAATTGGATATATCTTACAAAGGAAAAAGATATTATTTGCAAATGCATACAAAAATACCATTTACATAATGTAATCGCGATCGATAATTTCAATTTGTCACAAACGCACGTAGGATTATGCTAATTGAAAAAGTTCAAGATGGTTGCAAAGCTCATTCGACCCGAAAAACCAGTTTTCGTTTCGCTCCGAAAAACGCGACGCGTCGTTTCATTAGGCACACAGGACATGTTTTCAAATCCACATTTATTTGAGCAAGTTCGATCAGACGCATTAAGTTAAGCCAGACTTATCACGAAATAGTCCAAAATTGGAATTCAAAATTATTGGTAGAAATTGTTTGCTTTACTTATTGTGTTCAAATAACAAAATAATTTAAACCTTACTGGAATAATACGTAATGATTATTGAAAGCGATTCATTTGATGAAATACCGATTTGAGATCGTTGTGGCTTTTAACGATCGACGTTCTATACTCGGCTGGGTCGCATTCAAGCGGAACCAAGATGGCCGTTTATACTCGTATCCTCATCGCCGGAACTTCGCTCTTCCTCATTTTCGCTCAATTTCACTTTTTTGACCCACAATATATTAATTCGCATTAAAATTATGACAGTTTTAGGTTTTAGTACAGAAGTTTGAATGAATAAAAATTCAATGAAAAATCATCAATCATCAATTGTTAATATATAAATATTAATATATACTCTCAGAATCTCAAAATGTTGTTCTCTTTAGTAATCCTACTAAATATAATCCGAGACATCACTATTTATTAGCCAGACAAGTGGCCTCGTCACCTTGGTTGAGGACACAAAATCGGATACTACAACAATTCTTAGCTATGATAAAGTTGAATACAAGTAGTTAATTACAAGATAATAGGCAATAAGTTATAATGCTGGTCGAAGGAAACGCTCGAGGGTGGGGAAGCAGAAAATGGGAAAGATGAGCAGAAGAAGAAACGACGAAGGTTTTAGCCGTAAGGAGGAAGAGGTTGCGAAAAGGCAGCGGCAAATTCGTGAACATCAAACGAATTAAATCTCCGCGGCAAGCCGACCGCAGAAACTAATATCTCAGCGCCTCTCTCCAGCCGTTAGCGCGTTCGTGCCCGGAGTCGATCCGCAGTGTCTCCGTTACCCAAGTGCTCGCTCTGCCTACAAATAGTTACCGGCAAAATGGACGTTCCAATTACCTTGCGATTATGCGTCGTCACCTCAGTACACAACTCCGTTAGCAAAACATTTTCTCTACTCTTAAAAGCATGCTTCTTCAGAAAGCAATTTGCTCGGCAAATTTTTCAAACTAGAAATGTTAGAATACATTGAAATATACACAACTGTGAATTCGAGTATCAAAGTCTAGAAATCCGAGTCACATACAATTTTGAACACAACGCTGAGTATATGAGAACTAAAAGTTTATATATTCTGTTGCTTTTTCTAAATTCATTTATGTATTTTAATGCACTTTTAGTTTAATATGTTAGTATAGTTGTATAGTATAATACGGAATAATTGTTTAAGTTACATAATAGAAAAAAATTATTTAATGTAATTATATAGTTTTTTAATTAGTTAGATCATATAATGTTTCTATTCTTTAACAAACTCTTCTCATTGAGATTGAAAAGAAATTTACCATATATATCCTATTGGCTTAGAATGTGATTGATACACTTGTACACAGCTTAATGATAGATTCTCGATGCTACCGCTTTCTGATCGAGGCGAGAGAATTTCGAGGGTTACTGTACTTGGGCGGCCGCAGGTGTTATTGGGCCGAAGTCGGCGTTCTTTGATCCACGTAACCGATCGACTACTTTGTCCATGCTCGTTCCTGTTCAGTTCTCTCGGTCAAATTACCAGAACGTTGTTTTATGGCGATTAGATATGTGCAATCGACAACGAGATGCTTAAATATCACTTATATTAAATGCAATCAAGTTATTTATTGTTAATGTGAAATATGGCAAAGAAATTGAAAGGCACACGGGAAATTCGAAGGTGTCCGCGAAATCGAGGTCTATACGACGACTGGCCGATACATTGGAATTTTGTGATGGGTCCGGAACGAATGCGTAATACGACTTTTATGAGGGATTCCTCTCGGCGACTGATTTGTGGCGCGTTTGCGTATGTGTGAAACATACACTATATCGCGTTCTTCAAGGACCACGTCGATGACTGCGTTCTCGTAAACTTTGTATATCACCGACTGAAAAGGATTATTCTTTGTATAATGCCGGTGAGAAATGTCGTTTTGACCGTACAAATAAACAGACTGAAGATCTCAAATGGTTATTTCTAAGACAAGCGTCAGTTGAAGTGGCCCTTTTATAATTTTTTTGAACTTCTGTTCAGTAAATACAATATTAACACACTATGTTAGTCTATTTTATATTCATTTGAAAGAAATTGCGTTCCAATTAAGTTTAAATGAAATAATGTCTCATACGCATTCAAACTTCAATGTTATATATATATATTGAAAAACTAATAAAAATAATGTTGCAATCACCAATAATTTCTAATGTAATATTTCATGTTTATTGCAGAACAAGCAAATCATCTGAACCTCTTTAACAATCGTCAACAACCTAAGAAGAAGCGGAAGAGTCGGACAGCGTTCACGAATCAACAAATTTTTGAGCTGGAGAAACGATTCTTATACCAAAAGTACTTAAGTCCTGCCGATCGAGATGAGATTGCCGCGCAACTTGGACTGAGCAATGCGCAAGTGATCACGTGGTTCCAAAATCGTCGAGCGAAATTGAAGCGAGACATGGAAGAACTGAAGAAGGATGTCCAAACAGTGAATCCTTTACTCGTTGCGCAACACCACAAGACTTTTTTAGAAAATGTCCAGGATCTTGGAATCCTTAAGAAACGACCTTTGCCCAACTCAATAGAAGAAAAATCATAATCTCAAAATAATAATTTCCAAGTAAAATTCAAATTGCAACCTTGACATTTGACATGAGATGAACTTATAAATGTTTTGTAAAAATCTTATAAGAGTCAAGTCGACACAAAACTAAAAACCATATATAAATCTGTTTCTGTTTTACTCAGGTTTACCCTTGTCCAAATTCATCATTTTATATTCATTCGATCTCACCAAAGAGAGAAAAAGAACAACACAATTTTGTTTCGAAACGCGATTTACTAGCCACGCCTATTTCGACTCTGGTTATCGATTCTATAAAAAGAAGAATTAAAAATTGTATTATATTGTATTTATTCTGCAAAGCGTGATCCCTGAGCTTTAGATCGAATATGTCGATGAACCGAAAAGCAACTTAATATAAATTATAATTAATTGTGATTGATATAAATTATAAAAAACATATGTAAATACACTGTATATAAATATATATGTATTCTCGTCGTTTACTCTATGACGTACTTTCTGTGTAGGGAATGTAGATCCGATGTATGTTACTTTAGAAAGTATCATGTTATCAAGCGATCAATGGGACACTGCAATATACCTAATCGTCAATTTAATTAGGAAGCTTTACGTTTTTGTAAGGTGTAAACTGAATGACGAGAAGAATGAAAGATCGTTGAGAATGATTGTGCAAGAGTAGAACGACAGTTTATAGTGATTCTAAATAAATGGAAACGTCCTTCTGTAAACTTTGATTTGTCATTGTATTATTCCTTTCCTATACTTATTGTCTTATTTATTTCCGTTTTAGTTTTTTTTAAATTATGTTATCTAAAAATTCAAATTAATGCAAATTGTTATTACAAATTATTTTGCATTATCTGATTATAAGATGTATTCTTTCTTTAACTTTTTTAAATCTAAACTTGAATATTTATTTTCAATTGTTTTTTTTTTGAAATGAATGAACTGTTAACTAAATGTAAATAATCAGTAAATTGACTTCTGTTCATATTCTACAGAATTTTCTTTTACTAAATAACGTAAAAAAGTAATTTTCTTAGGTCTGCCAGTACTCAGTACCGTCATTGGATTCCGGGATACAATGATTCTCGCGACGTTTTAAACGCTCGAGCTAATAATGTTGAAAGACATCGGCATATTCGCATGTCAGCATATTACTTAATCTTTTGAGAAACGCTTGCACATAAAGGTTTATAGTCGTGCATATACGTACAAATGACAAAGGCATTTACGCACGCGTAAGATGAAAAGAAATCATTGGCCAAAAATAGCGCGAACCTTTCGAGCCTTCCTGGAACCTTTTTGAAGCAGTTTCGCAAAGTTTACGCGGCGGACTTAATTTATTAAGATGAAGTCATTACGCTGTACAGCACGCGCACAGGGATATACAGTCTCTGGCGTTCGTCATATATACGTTGTACCTGATATAACAACACGGTGACCTACGGAGCGTCGTACGAAGAACGAGCCAAGCGAATTGAAAGCCCGCGTAAATTCAGCAGACATTAATGAAGCTTGATTTATGACAAACGAACTTAATGAAAGTGTATTTTCGCGAATGACGCACGAAACAAACTGGCGTCTTGTGTGGCACAAACTTCAGATTCAAATTAACTGAATTGTTTGAAGAAATTTTAATTTATTGTATTCTAGATTAGTTTTGTTTTTCTTTCATTATTTTTAAACAAAACGTTTGATATGTTTTGACATTATTCAATGTCAGTTCTTAAAACAATTCATGAAATGTATTTTAAAATATTTTGTGATAGCAATATTATAAACTTTAGAAAACTTTTGTATTCATTATTTTGAGTTAATTTAAAATGTTTTGCTTACTATGTGCCAGTCTTTAACCAGTGTTGGACAGATAAAATTCAACATTACAACTCAATTAATTTTTCATGAATGAAAACTTAATGTAAGTGGTTTGATGCGTGGTTTGAACTGCTTTCTAAGTATAAATTTCTTTTTATTTGTTAATTTTCACGTTTAAAAATATATTACTATTTTAGACGATTTTATAGTAGAATTCTATACACAGAAAATAAATGTTTAAATGAGATACACACAGAAAATTATTCTTTTAAAAATTACTATACTAGATAGTAAAGAAGGGATAAAATTTGTCTTATGTAATGTTCACAGTATATAAGAGAACAAAATATCAGAATTATTTGAATTTTTACAATACAGTATTTCAATATATCTAATACAGTATTGTAAAAATTCAAATAATTCTGATATTTTGTTCTCTTTAATATTGTAAACATTACATAAGACAAATTTTATCCCTTCTTTACTATCTAGTATAGTAATTTTTGAAAGAATAATTTTCTGGGTGTATCTTTTTTTCATTTGAATTTTAGCGGTATACTGGCGGCTAAAACTACCGAGTTATTACGCTGACCGATTCACCTGAAATTATGTTTCACGTTTGGCTTTACCTCTGTAACACATAAACTGACTAAGTCTTTACTTAAAATTGAGAGTTAGTTGAGTAATTTAATTTCATTGCACTTTATTAGTGTCATATACGTTGTTTTCATTATACATTACTAGAAAACTATCGGTCACCTAAAAATGGTTAGAAATAGCGAATTTTCAAAATGTTGGCATTTTGACAAAATTCAAGCAATTCGGAAAAGTCAAAAAGGAGGATGATTAGGAAGATGTTTAGCTAACATTTCGTTGTATCTTTGAAACATACAATGTTCTGTAATGTGTGATAAAGAATATGGTGATAAAGTTACGCTTATGTTAGAGGAATTATACACTACACAGAGGGAAATTTTTAGACTCAATTGCAACACACGTTGCTAAAACACGGCCCAGTCTTATAATGTACCTGACAGAAAACAAACAAAGTTAGCTGTGGGTCCAGAATATTTATACTTGAGCAGTAATTGTATTTGACATAACAATTATAAATGCCACGACAAAACCGTTCGACTGGTTATATTAGAAAATAAACGGAACTGTCGCAGTAGCAACAGTCCTGTATCTACAGTACTATTGTAGGTATGGCTATAATATGTATAGTATTTTGATTGTCAGAAATAATTTGAAAATATGACGATTAATGAATAATTATTAGTTTGAATGTTTATAAATATTATACATTGAGAACACGCATAATTTTGGGAGAAAATCTTTATTATTGCAATTTAACGTGCTTTACAAACTTCATGTCATGTCAGATGTTTAAATATTTCGAGGTTTGAAAAAACACTTGTCTAAAGATTTTGATACTGTGGCTCAAAATGTAGTAAATATATAATTAAAGAGGGTTTTATGTTAACCTCAAAATGTTTTTCTTCTTGCTAGAAATGATTTGTTTAAGATTGTATCTATAATTTGCAGTTTCATCAGAAAATGTCCAATAGATAATTCAACGGAATGTCGTTTTTTATATAAACTTATTCAATTTATTGTATACAATTTTTATGTATGATAGCAACAGTTAAATTCCTAAATTAAGTACATATAAGTACTGGGCCAAAAAACAGGGACAAACTGTAGCTGCTATGACTGAAATATTGTAAAACCTTCAAATTAGTTTCAGCAAATACAGTTTATTGTTGCTTTAAGCATAAACTCTTTTCCCTGCAAATACATATCTTACAGCGTTGCTTACTGTAGTTAATAGAACTACGAGCATTTCTATCTGTGTAAGGTAGATAACAAAAAGTATTATAATTCTAATTAAATTATATTCTATAATTCTTAATAAAAGTACTATATAGTATTGTATATCGGCACTTTTTTAGAAATTACTATAAAATATAAAAAAATTGCGTTATATTGTTTTACATATTATATTTTGTACACACCCACACGATCGAAAATATATTTTCAAAATATATATAAAATATATTTTTCCGAAAAACTATATTTGCGGCAAGAAATTATATAAATGGCATATATTTTTATACGTAAAACGGCAAGAAATTATATATTTCAAATATATTTTGAGAAATATATTTTCGTCCCTGCGGGCAATAATAAATTGTATAATAAATAATTTGTTACAATTGGTATTATACTTTATAACAATTTTTTTTAACATTTTTTTTAACAACCCAACTAGAAATTATTAATGGCGTATCTTTAAATTTCAAAGCCTTTTATTCGAAAATCGAATTTAAAGTTGCATTTTCCGATTTTGTAAAGGCCCACGAAAGTTTCGCCTTTTATTGATTATATTTACTTAAGGCTTTAAAGTCATATATCTTTACGAGACGTTTTGAAATTGTATTCGATTTAAGCATGAAAGGCTGATTTTCAGCAAAACTACAGCTGACCTTCATAAACTGTTCTTACTTAAGCCTATAAAGGTTGCATTAAGTTTACCTCTACATGTCCTTTATAGATTACATGTAAGTGTATCTTTAACCGTTTGATGATCGAACGTCGCGAAATGTATACAGAATTATATGTAAACAAGCTCAAGCGCTCATCAAACGGTTAATGATATCTTCATAAAAGTCACTTTATGAACTGAATGAAGCTCAGGAACTATTCCCTTTAAAGGTAATAGTAAGTTACTGTATGTAACTTTTAAAGGCTTCTTAGAAGTGTAATTCTTAAGATTTAACTATAAAGCTTTATTTTTGGACCTAAACAAGTATCCTTTAAAAGCTGTTTATCTAGTTGCCTTTCTAGGGTCTCTAAAGAAGAATACTCTTAAACTAATATGGAATTTAAATATGTGGACAAGACGGCAAACTATCACCTCTGCCTAATTGCAAAATGTCTTACATTCCCCCTCCTCTCTTTTTTGAAAAAAACATTTTTAATAAAGGGTGTTTTTAGAAATGAAATAAAGGTTCTATAAATTAAAACTTTATAGATCTTGTATAGTTTGCCTTAACAGAATCAATAAAGGATGTTTCTAGCTTGTCTTAATAGATATCCTATAAGGATCCTATGCGTTAAATTACCACCTTGCGTTACATTTCTGTTGGAAGTCTTGAAAGGGTTTGTCAAGGTGTTCTTTAAAGGTTATAAACGTACCTATAAAGGGCCTAGATTCAGCCTAAAAGAAATTTATAATCAGGATGGTCTATATATAAATAAAATTTAATTTTTTTATTTTTATTTCTTCACATAAATATTGTCAAAAAATATTTAGTTTGTTTAAATTTTATTATTATTTTTTTTAATTAAAAAGCGATTGTTGAAAGAATTGAACCTAAGCCTCTCAATTGTAGGTCCGCCGCTTTGTCCGCTCGACTATTTCCAAGTTTGAATGTGGAATTCGTATTGGGAAATTCACTTATACATTCTAGTTGTAGTGATGAGTTATTTATTCGAAACATTAAGTAGACGAGCGAACAAGGAGGCAGACTAAAAACTGGGAGGCTCAGGTTCAATTTTGTCGACATTCGCAACTTTTTCATTCAAGAAAAATAGAATTTTTATTAAATAAATTTTTTATAACTCATAACGCGAAAACAGCTACTTTCCAGACGCAAAACAGTCGCGAAAGTGACCGTTTTCCCGACTGTTTTACGTCCGGAAAGTAGCGTTTTCCCGTACTCGTTATAAAAAGTATCG
>JABFPJ010003632.1:0-15641 GCA_022817425.1 Gryon sp. ZL-2020
ATATTAATAATATATATAATATATATATTATATATAATATAAGTAATATAATATTATATATATATTATATTAATTATATTCTTAAAAATATATTAACAATACATTCGCAATATATTTTTCGTTTCAACAGTGTTCTCCAATCATTTACATAAATCATTTTATCAACAAACAACCAAAAAAATATTCCAAAGACCGACCAATTAACTCCCACTTATTATTTCAGATCATCAGCAGACCAGGAAGAACCCCTCCCGCACGAACTGCGTCCAGTGGGTTCTCTAAAAATGACCATGAGTTATCTCCTGCACGAGATCGTCGATTTATGCGAAAAGCCGGGCACAAACCTCGCCGAGTGGTACCACTTCCTCTGGGACCGAACCCGAGGCATTCGCAAAGACATCACCCAGCAAGAACTATGCTGTCCCGACAGCGTGGAATTAGTCGAGCAATGCGCCCGATTCCACATATTCTGTTCGGAGCGACTCTGCGCCGAGGAATCCTCAGTATTCGACAAAAAAATCAACGACGAAAACCTGACCAAATGCCTGCAGACACTCAAATACATGTACCACGATCTTCGTCTCAAAGGAATCACCTGCGAAAACGAACCGGAATTTCGCGCCTACATAATCCTCCTAAATCTCAACGACAGCAACTTCATTTGGGAGTTGCAAAAGTTGCCCGAAGCCGTGCAAAAGTCCAGCCAAGTGAAGTTCGCCATCAACGTCTACTCGGCGCTTGCGCAGAACAACTATTGCAAGTTCTTCAAACTGGTTCGCGCGACGACTTATTTAAACGCTGCCATTTTGTTGCGGTACTTCAATCAGATGCGGATGAAGGCGCTGACAATTATGATGAAGGCGTACTGTCGGACGCCATCGGCGACGTTCGATTTGTACGAGTTGATTGATATTCTGGGTTTTGAGGACGAAACCGAGGCGATTTACTTTTGCGAACAGGTCGGCATCGAGGTGAATGAACACCCCCAGGGGTACGTCCAGGTGGTTTTCAACCGGAAGAAATTCCAACTCCCGGAAAGTACGCTGGAACAGGGAAGGTCGTTGAATGTCATTGAGTCAAAACGAACGAAAAATAATATTTCTATTGGAGAGTGCATTTCCGGGGGAAAATTGCCCGAGAAGATTTATCGATCGCATGTTCCGCACTCGAGTTTTAGTGACGAGGGATATTTGCTGCCGCAGTCGCTCGATGCGCGCGATCAGAATTTCGATTTGAGTTACGATCCGTATAAGTTTACGGACGATGACCAGGACATGGCGGACTCGTCGTCGGCGACTACCTCGGAGTCGGTGCTTTATAGTCCGTCTAAGAAAAGCGAACCGAGTTTCGCGTTTATGCAGGAAGATTCACCGCCTAAACAGAGTATGAAAACGATGAGTTTGAGCTCGGAGCAGGTTGGGAATAAGTTTGGCTTTCAGTTTGCCAATGAGATCAAGGTTCTGCATGAAAAGCAGGCGAAGAGGAATAATGAGCAGCTGTTTTCCACGACTTTTAGTCAGTTTGAACGGAATCAGTTGTTTTCGAACACAATTAATGTGCCGGAAAGTTTTGCACAAGCTAAGACGAATTTGAGTATGGATAATCAGGTTGATAATATAAATCAGGTAATATTTTTTTTTTTTTTTTTTTTTTTTTTGTAATTGAATGGGGTGGCTAGCGAGTTTGGAAATCTTGAAAATATGGAACAAATGGAATTTAGAATGGGATTACAAAAGTTGGAAGAAATTGATTTTGTCAATTTGGTCTTTTTTTTTCTTTTTTTACTTTTATTGTATTTTATTTTTAACATTCATGTTTATATATAATTAAAATACAAACGTGAATTCACTATTTTATTATTAATTAATTATTAATAAATAAATAATTATTAAATAAATAATACATTAATTAATTAATTATTAAATTATTAATTAAATTATTAAAGGAAATATATATATCCATATAAACGTATATAAACATTAAAATAAATTAATATTATTTTATCCATCCAAAATTTATATATTTTTGAATGTATAATATGTATAATAGTTTAATTTTTAATTAATTCTTTTTAAATATTTATCCACTTATTTATAAAAAAATGATTAAGTTTATATATATAACTAAAAACGAATGAATTATTAAATTGTAATTATTAAATCGTAATCATACTAAAAATAATAACCCGGAAAATGGAAATTTTTTCTTAAACCTTGAAAAAACCTGAAATTTAATAACACTGATTTCCCGCTGGCCACCCTATTGAAAATATATTGATTAAGGTGAAATAACATCGAGATTTACTGTCTCTCTCACACATTTTAGTTGAATTTTTATCTTTATTAATCTAACTTTAAATCTTTTAAACAACATTTAATTGAAAAAAACGCTTCTGTATGCACTTTGTATTCTATACTAGAACATTTCTACACCAAGAAATCAAATATTTATTAATAATTGTTTAAATTTTTTTAGAATAAGACATTTTGTAAAAAGTAGATATTTTATTCCAAAAAATCTTCAAAATTTGATAATTAAAATTCGATTTTTTAGTGCTGAAATGTTCTCCTGTAGAACACTAAATGCATACAAAAGCGTTTTTTTCAATTAAATGTTGTTTAAAAGATTTAAAGTAAATTCAACTAAAATGTGTGAGAGAGACAGTAAATCTCGATGTTATTTCACCTTAATATTTTTCTTTTTTGTCTAATAAAATTGGATCATTTATTTTCAGAAATCTAAAACAGAGTCTCCACTCCTAGCTCCGCCACCGCCAAAGCAAAAGTCCACCGAAGAGTTAGAACGTGAGCAACAAAGACAGCGACAACTTGCCGATGAAAAGCGTCTAAAAGAAGAAGAAGAAGCGAAAAAATTAGAACGCGAAAGACTAATCTCTCAAATAGAAAAACAGTCAATTCAAATTTGTAACGAAATCTACGACAGCGTAATCGATGACTTTTGTCGAACGATAGTTGACAATGAAATCAAACACTTCCAAATAGAGAACAAACTCAGCACAGAAATCTACAACTGTCTTTTAAACGAGATCCTGGAAGAAATCTGCGAATCTGAATTCGAACACGAAATTGACATTCAGAAGATATTGCAGGAAGTGCGAAGTCGTGAAAGACGGCGATCGATCATAAAATACTTCAACATCTGGAAAAAAGTAGTAAAAAAGAGAAAATCCGAGTACGAAGCGTTGAAGGAGACTCCAGTTTGGATTCAAAAACGAAGTCTGGAGGAATGCGCGAACGAACTCTGCAGTCCTCAGGAAGACCTTGTAATGCAACACATGCGATCAAAACGTTTCAAATTTGCAAACGATGATAATCCCAAAGACGAATTGAAGCAAGTTCCAATTGAGCTTCTTGCGTACACAGCGATTAAGCAGAATCTCAGCAAACGTGAATACAAAAGGATTCCGAGTTTGTTTTGGAAATGCGTGATTTCGTGGCCAAAAGGGGATGGCCATGTGAATGCCTGGCGACACGCAGTGTACTGTCGAAAGTACATCGGCGAAGAAGAAAATGAAGAAGAAGATGAAGCCAAGTCAAATTCAATAGTCAAAGCATTTAAACCCAATTCTTATGAGACTTTTTATATGAGTGTACAATATTGCGAGGACAAAATTGAGGATAAAAAGCGGTTAAAAGGGATGGATGGACTTGTGTTTGTAATGTCGGAGGAGGAGGATTTGAAGCTTGCTGGTAGAAGATTGAAAGAGATATTTGATTTGGAAAAGCGAGTTTTAGCTGTGCCAGTTGTGGTGATTGTGCTGGGAGGCAGTTGCGAACGAGCCGAGGAAATTGGATTGCAAAGTCTTGCAGCAAGCGGTGTGGTATCTAAGATTATTGCGTTGCGCGATGATACTTTGTGTGAGGAAAAGACGGTTCAGATGCTACAGATGGCCATACCGTGGCTGGTTATTAATAAGACGCAATCTATTCCGCTTGAAGTGAATAGACCAAAGCAAGTCTTGAGCGAGAGTTTGATGGAAATATTGTGGTTACGGTGTGTATTGCCATACATTACATATGAATTCCATATCTATTCCATATTCATTTCATATTCATTCCATATTCTTTCCATATTCATTCCATATTCATTCCATAAACATTCCATAGACATTCCATATCCATTCCATATCTATTCAATATTCATTCAATATCTATTCCATATCTATTCCATATTCATGCCATATCCATCCATATTCATTCCATATTCATTCCATATCCATTCCATATCCATTCCATATCTATTCTATATCCATTCCATATGAATTCCATATCTACTCCATATCTATTCCATATGAATTCCATATCTATTCTATATGAATTCCATATGACTTCCATATCTACTCCATATCCATTCCATATCTATTCCATATCTATACTATATCCATTCCATATGGATTCTAAATCTACTCTATATCCATTCCATGTGCATTCCATATCCATTCCATATCTATTCAATATTCATTCAATATCTATTCCATATCCATTCCATATTCATTTCATATCCATTCTGTATCCATTCCATATTCATTCCATGTCCATTCCATATTCATTCCATATCCATTCCATATCCATTCCGTATCCATTCCATATCCATTCCATATCTATTCTATATCCATTCCATATGACTTCCATATCTACTCCATATCCATTCCATATCTATTCCATATCCATTCCATATGAATTCCATACCTATTCTATATCCATTCCATATGACTGCCATATCTACTCCATATCCATTCCATATCTATTCCATATCCATTCCATATCTATACTATATCCATTCCATATGGATTCTAAATCTACTCCATATCCATTCCATGTGCATTCCATATCCATTCCAAATCCATTATATATCCAAGCCATATCCATTCCATATTCATTCCATATTCATTCCATACTCATTCCATACTCATTCCATATTAATTCCATAATGATTTGTCCATATCAGATCCATTCCATATCCAATCCATATCTATTCAATATTCATTCAATATTTATTCCATATCTATTCCATATTCATTCCATATCCATTTCATATCCATTCCATATTCATTTCATATCCATTCTATATATATTCCATATCTACTCCATATCCATTCCATATGAATTCCATATCTATACTATATCCATTCCATATGGATTCCAAATCTACTCCATATCTATTCCATGCGCATTCCATATCCATTCCAAATCCATTATATATCTAATCCATATCCATTCCATATTCATTCCATACAAATTCCATATTCATTCCATAATGGTTTGTCCATATCAGATCCATTCCATATCCAATCCATATCCATTCCATAAACATTCCATATCCATTATATATCCATTCCATATCCATTCCATATCTATTCCATATCTATTCCATATCCATTCTATATCCATTCCATAATGATTTGTCTATTTCAGTTCTATTCCATATCCATTCCATAATGATTTGTCCATTTCAGATCTATTCCATATCCATTCCATAATGATTTGTCCATTTCAGATCCATTCCATATTTATTTCATATCAATTTCATATCCATTTGACCACTTCAGATTTGTCATAATTCATTCCATTATAATATCAATCACTACAAATACTTTATTCATTATCTATTATTCCATTGCAGAATACAAGGACATGCGGTAAACAATTCCCAAATCGAAGACATGTTCATGTACAATCCAAATTTGATCATCAATCTTCACAATCAAGCTGTCGAACATCTGACGGACATATTTTTGGATCCCCAAACTCTCACTTGTCCAGAATTTGCCGAAGAATTCAAACGATTCTTGAAATTTGATCGACAACTACCTTATGGCTATGAGTACAGTGACAATCACTGGAGAGATCCAAATTACCAGAACAAACTCAAAACCAAATTAGACAAACTCATTTTACCAAACTGGGAGTAAGTTTTATTTGATTCTTTTCATGAAATTATTTATCATCAAAGATGGACAAAAATAATTACATATATATATAATTTTCAACTACTTGATTTTATTATTTTTAATAATTATTAAATATAATATCTTTACAGATTTGCATGGCCAATTGGAGAGACGTCAGACTTAAATAACGCAGTCAAATTATATATAAAAGAGGCCCTCCCGGACGTGAATTATCAAGTTGTAGCAAACGCAATTTTGAGCAACTTATATCTGAATCTTGAAAACTCGATCAAACCAAGCTTCACTTATATTCTTTCATACGTGATTGAACTCAAAATAAACAACTTTGGAGATCAACTTGTTGTGTACAACAAGGATCGTCTCAAACATTTTCAGACCTTTCCTTGGTGGTTTAAGACTGATACGTATTTGTCATTACAAAGGCAATCTTTACCGGAAATAGAATACACTCCAATTTTGGATCAAAGTTTACAATTTAACGACGATTCTGATGATAGTAGCGAGATTGATTATACGAATCATATTATGCAATTGTACGAGCCATTGCAAACCTTTGTAGATGAGAAAGAAAGTTTGCAACAAGTTTGTTCGATGTCAAATGATTTAAATGATAAGTGCCAACAACTGCAGTCCAAGTTGCAGTTGTTAGAAGAAAAATTGAAGAAGGCGTTGGACATGTAAATGTTGTAAATTTATTAAGTCTGTGTATTTTTTCATGTCATTTAACAGTTGTTTTAATGTTTGTATATGTAACATTAATGAGGTACTATTATTTTATTACACTGTACTTTTGAAATAAAAGAACGTTGATTTTGTAAATTGCTGATTTTGAAAAGATGTAATTTAGTACCTTCCCTGCGGCAAAAGTGTAATTAGGTTTTGATGTCGGAATGTAATATAGAAATCTGTATAGAAATCTAACTGAATTAATTTTGAATGTCAAATCTCATTACATTTCTGTACAGAAATCGGTTCACATTTTGATATTTTAAAATTTTTGTATTTTTTAATGTTTAATTAATATTTTAACATTTTTATATTTTTAAATGTTTGGTTTTTCAAAAAAGAACAAATATGCATATTTTGAATTTTTTTTATTTTAATTATTTACATTTTTTAAATTTCCATGTTTGGAATTTAAAAATATAAAATGATATACTGAAAATATGAAATTTTGAAAATATAAAAATTTAAGAAATTGAAAAAATGAAAACCTAAAATTATATTCTAATTTTAATTCATATTATCAATTTTTCAACTTTTCATATTTTTAATTTTTCCTATTTTCATTCACATTCTTGAATTTCGATTTTTTTATTGTTTTAATTTTCAATTTTTATCGTCATATTTTCAAATGTTTAAATTTTTTATTTTTAAAATACAAAAATTACACTTGTTACACTTGGAAATTTAGAAATTTGAAATATGTATATTTGTAATTTAAAAAAAGCAAATTTGAAAATGTACATGTTTGCCAATTTCATATTTTCAAATTTACATACGTTAAAGTTTTCAAATTTGAAAAAGGAAAAATATTAATGTTTAAAATTTGAAATAATGGATATTCAAAAATATAAATATTTGAACATTAAAAAATATAAACATTTGCGAATACAAAAAATTCGAAAATATAAAAAAGAAGTTAGATTAAATAATTAATTAGATGTGTCTAAAAATAATTTAATTAGACATTTATTATAAATATATTTTTAATATAATAATACAGTATATATATATATTCATATTTCAACTTTCTATATAAGATTAAATTTTATTTTTTTATATTTAATATTTAAATTTTTTTTTAATTTTTAAAAAAAAGTTTATATTTATTTATTTACATAATAAAACATGGATCTACAAAATTTTTTTATTTTATTTCTTTTTTATTTTATTTCTTCTTTTTTTTATCTTCATTTTACACAAGTTTGAAATTCCCTTGAAAGTGTTACCACAAGGTTGCCAGATCAAATTAAGAAATTTGATCTGGCAACCCTGTGCACGTTTCAAGACTTGCAAGAAAACTGATTCTGAAATCACATTTCATTGCTTACGTTCTAAGAGAAATACTGGACCAATTGGCTGACACGTTGACGACATTCACGTTATTTTAATTTCGGTAATATAAAAAATAAAATAACATATATATATATATATATTACTATATATATTAAATTTTGTAATATTATTCCAATTTGTATCCATTTGTATCAGTCTTTGTCGATACATGTTTGCATTTAAATATAAATGTGCCATCGAAATAACCTCAATCATATATAAGTAAGTAAACGTTTTATCAAGTAGAAAGGTCAAATAAATCAATACAATAAATTATTTATAAATAATTAAAAAGTACTGCAATAATTCTTTATAATAATACCAAAAAATTAGTATTTTTTTAAAATAAAAAGGCATTCATTTACGTAAGTTAAATATAGACAAAAACAGTTTCTTGTTTATTTTTTATTTTATAAATAATTGTTTATATAATTTGTTTATAATTGATCAGCCATGAATTATTTTTATTAAATTTTTATATGAGACTTGAAAATTGTTTATATTTTTTAAAATTTTATTATTATTTCATGATTTAAGTCACATTTATGAAAGTTATAAGATTATTGTTTCTCGCAGTAATAATTTAAATATTTATGAATGAAAATGTAATTAGTTGAAATTTTTTTTTGTTTTATATGATATTATTGTTAAAGCATTTTATTTTGAAATTGAAAAAACATTTAAGTATTTTACGCTGCACGTGTTATTTATATATAAGTATGCTTACACATACTCACAGACTACGTATGACGTGTACAATAATGTTGCATTTGTGTTATAGGAAATTAATTAACTTTCACTTATAATTATTTTAAATTTTATTTGAAAAATAAGAGTATTCATTTGTGGTTATATATATTGGATATTTTCATGATATACATTTGTGTGAGTTAAATGTTGTAGTTTATATTTTATATATATATATATATGAATTTGTTGTATTATTTCGGGATTGATTTATATATAGTAATTGATTAATTATTTATTTTTATTTATATCTGTTTATGCATATTGCTTATCAGTAATTTGATTATTGTGGGACTTAAATGGTGAAGTTTATATTATTTATATAAATATATTTTCTTGTATTGTTTTATTACAATATTATATATAGCAATTAATTAATTTCCCTGCTACAAAAAATCAATTAGATTTCTAATTAGACTTTTTTTTAGAAATCTAATTACATTTGTTTATATTTTTTAAATTTTCAATATTTATATTCTTGAATATCAATTATTTAAAATTAAAAGAATTAATATTTTTAAATTTTCACATTTGAAAACTTAAACGTATAAGCATTTAAAAATTAAAATAATGAAAAAAAATCGAAATTTAAGAAAGTGAGAATTGGACAAAATAAAAATATGAAAATCTGAAAATATGAAAAATTGTAATTGTGAAATTATTTCAGAAATGTCCATAATTTGTGTAATATTTTTAAGTTTTCAAAATGTTCAATTTCTTAAATTTTTATATTTGTAAAATTTCATATTTTGAAAATATAAAAATTGCAAATTTGAAAAATAAAAAAATTAAATAATTAAAATTGCAAAAATTCAAAATATAAATATTTGTTCTTTGAAAAAATAAAAATGTAAAAGTATAAAAATGTTAATAACTAATTAAACATTGAAAAATTTTTATATTTTCAAAATTGCATACTTTCAATTTATTACATTTGTTTATACTTAAATTCCAAAAATTAAAATTCAAAAATGTGTAAATTTGAAAAATACAACATCTAAATAATTAAAATTAAGAAAATGCAAAATAGAAATATTTTTTTTGAAAAAATAAAAGTTTAATTAAAAGTATAAAACTGTCAAAATATAACTCCAACATTGACAAATATCAAATGTTGAAAATATAAAAATATAAACAAATGTAATTAGATTTCTAAAAAAAGTCTAATTAGAAATCTAATAAAATTTAATATTCAACAGAAACATTAGATTTTTGCAGCAGTAATACTAATTAATTGCTGCCTCAACAATCCCACATTTAATTCAAATTTTCTATTTTCGCAGGGGTAAATAAAATGCAATATGTCTTCGTTTGGCGGCCTAATCAAAGAGCTTCCAGGAGTATCAATCGATAATTTCGCGGAATCGAATGTAGAATCAGTCGTATTTCTCTTAAGTCACTGTCACACTGACCACATGGTCGGACTCAACGAAGGGTTCTTCGAGCGTTTAAAAAGCAAGCAACAACATTTGTACTGTTCGTTCATATCGAAACAAATTCTACTGGCGAAGTATCCAAAAATCAGTTCTCCAGAAGTAATCAAAGTCTTAGACATAGACGTGCCGACAAATCTCACTTACACCATCGATGGCACCAATCGCATCAACATAACCGTAACTTGCATTTCCTCGGGACACTGTCCCGGATCAGTGATGTTTATCCTCGAAAAAGATTCACACACAATCCTATTCACTGGCGACTTTCGTTACAACGTCGATGACATCAAAAAGTACAAATTCCTGAAATCGTTTGACAATTGTATGAAAAAACGCTTCAACACGGTTTACTTCGACGCGACATTCCTTTCAGAACTTTTCCCAAAATTTCCTTCGAGAAAGCAAAGTGTCGGGGAAATAATAAAAATTTCTGAAAACTGGTTGAACGCTGATCCAAATAATATTGTAAGTTTGGACACTCCGGCAAATCACGGCCAGGAATACATTTATAAGCAGTTGGCAACTTACTTTCAAACTAAAATTCATGTCAGAGATGAGTATTACGATCTCTATTCGACGATTGGAATTTCCAAATACGTGACGAATGATTCGTCTGCTCGTATTCACGATTGCAATGCATCGCATTATAGTCAAAAAGGAGTTCTAACATGTAAAAATATGGTTGAATCGCCGAATGTTTTGTTCATTCGACCAAGTGCTAAGATTTGGGAAAATTGGAACGATTCGGCACTTTCGCAACGAAACGGCGACAAAAAGTCGAATTTCATTAATGTTTGTTATAGTTCGCACTCATCTTTGGAAGAATTAAAGGCGTTTATTCAACACATTGAGTGCGACAATTTTGTCCCCTTTCCGAGTCCAATTAAGTCAGGAATGATCGGTGCTTATGAGTTGATTGATAGTTTGAAAGCACAGACAAGTTCGGAAGATGGTTGTTTGGCTCAAAGTAATGAACATTGTTTTCAGTTTAGTGTGCCTCGGAATATAGAGAGACTTCGCAGTATGGAGTTTAAGTCGAAGAATATTAGTGACGATGAAGACTGATACAAATATGTTCATTTATTTATATATAATTTGTTATTTTTGAACTTGACGTTTGTTAACATTAGGGAACATATTTTCATTTTATTGATAATAGTTAAGATAACTGTTTTTAAAAAAAGAAATTTTATAGTTACAAAAAAATGTGTTAGAAAGACTTAGGAAAATGCAATAGAAGGATCTGATATATATGTGAAAAATTATATATAATTGCTTATCTGTTAAGGTTTATTGTTGAAGCTTCAGATAAGACTTAATATGAAAACGACGTATTGGATATACGAAAAATCCGTAACATTTATAAATATATTATAACTCTATATATATATATATATATACAATCATCCAGAGATCCGGACCGGAACTGAAAATTGAACCCAAATTTTTTTGGATCCGAAACCGGAATCGGAGGAACCCGCAATTATATTTTTGAAAAACCGGAACTGAAAACTTTATTTTCAATTTCCAATTTTTTTTGAATAATAAATATTAAATTGGGAAAGTTAATTCCAGAAATTAAAGCGCATGATATGGATCTGATTTTTAATTTTTAATATAAATACAGTTTTTTTAATTTTATTTTTAAATTTTAATTTTTAATTTAAATTTAAATAAAAATTTTTTAATTTAGATTTTTAAAAAGTTTAATTAAATTTATTTATTAAAACATTTTTTAATACATGATTTTATAATTAAAATTCCGAATATAATTTTATGTATTGTTTGTTGGAAAAATAAATAAAAATATAGACTGCTAATAAAAATCCTGAAATTTAGGATTTCAGGAATCGGAATCGAAATGTTAATTTCGGTCCAGATCTCTTCTATCATAATGTTTTAATTTTATAATTTTAATTATATCATGGCGACTATATGCTTTACTTTTGAAGTATTAAGTATTATCAAGTATTTTTAGAATACACAATTACTTTGACTTATATATTATATAAAATAATAATTGTAATTATTACTTGTATTTAGTATAATTAAATTACTCATTTTTTGAATGTTTTAATCTGTCGTAAATCATATTCCAAATATATCAATTTCAAAATCGTTCAAATATTTGTTTAATATTAATACTTCCTTAATATTTAATAATTAATATTACATTAATCGCTTAAAGTAATTCTATATTAAAACATCTTTTTCTATAAGCTTATGTATTAAAAAACTGTCATTTTATAATAAAATATATTTATAATAAAATAATATATAATAATTAAATTTTGAAATTTATATAAATTGCATTTACTATAAATTTCATTTTATATGAATTGTTTCCAATAACGTTTTCAAACAATTTCTATTAACTTTTTCATTTAAATGTAATTTCATTTGTTATACTAAACCATAAACAATTAATTCTAAGTGCACAAAATTTTATTTTTGAGTTAAAATAATTAATTCAAGAATTATTTCTATTTTTAAAGAACTAATTTGTTATTAATACATAATTTTATTAAATTGAATTCAATTCAATAATTTATTATCATATCAAATCTTATCTGAAACTTCGCTGCAAATTCTTATCTGCAACTTTCTGTTGTATTTTTGCAATTTGATATTTTGTTATCTTTTTAATGTTCATTGTTTATTAAAATAATTAAATTAAAAAAAATTGAATAAATGAAATCCTTTCTTTTTGCTTTCAGATTGACTGATTAAGTTGACCATTAAAACGTGAAAATGTACGACACAGTTTGGATTGAAAAAGCTGCATATGACAGAGCGGAATGTCTGCATTACGAAAAGCTCGCAAAGGTGAGATGTCGCTGCGTGAATTGACGATAATTAGTTTGTACTTATTTCAAAATGATGATTATTATTATTATTATAACATCATAGAGGCAAAAACAGGCCAAGTCTGAGAGTCGCACTGAAGCGAACAATAAATCTAACAAACAGAATGCCAACACTTTCTTCGGTACCACTGGAAGTTTATCAAAAGAAGTTGCCAAGGCTCGACAACAAATTAAACAATCTTTACAGTCTGTGAGTGCTGTCTCCATACAGTTTTCATTAATGACGACGCACTACTGTGTACTTCACATCTTTTATTTTGTCCAAATTGTATCTTCTCACATTTCATTTCAATTTTATATATGTACTTTTTTATGTCATTTATTCCTTTGCTTTTCGTTAAGTAATTATTCATTTTACGAGTAAAGTTCAGTATAAATAATTAAATAATTTTCGCTGACAGCATACTTTTCAAATTCCTTGGCAAGTTAAGCAACTTTATAATTTAATTTTTAATTATTAATTATTATCTTATATTTTGATTTATAGTTATAAATAATGAGTTATTACAAACATTACATTCTTTTTAATAATATATACAATAAATAATACAAATACATTTGTTATAAATCGTTAAATATATGTTTAATATTATTTACAGTTTTGTATTTTTATAATGTAATAATTTTAACATATAATGTAATCATTTTAATATATGTATTTAATACTTTTCACAAAAGTCATATTTTAGGAAATTTATGTAATAACAATTTATGTTGCAAAAATTGTAATTTATATGCAAATTAATTCTCATTTTTGTTTTTTAGGTGAATAGTAACTTAGCTTGTATGAAAGAATCAAATAAATACAATATCGAATCTAGAGTTGAAACCTTAGAAAAAGAGAATAGAGAACTCAGGAAAGGTATGTCATAACGTTGGTTTTAATTTAATTTAATAATGTATTTGATTATACGTATTTCATTTTTTTCAATAATAAGAAGTAATTTATTAATCATTTTTGAAATATTTCAGATGTCGAAGAACTGAAGAAACTCATTAGTCAATTAAAAGTCTAATCCACATAGATAGATTTATAGGTAATGTAGAATTTACAATATTTTTAGTAAAAATAACTAAATAATAAAATAACTTAAAATTCAATACAATTAAAAAAATTAAATTAAAAAAAAAACTAAATAAAATAATTTATTAAACATTTTTTAAATGACAATAATTTAAATTTAAATTTGAATTTTTTGTTTCAGATCAAATGCAAAAAAATTCCAACGATTGAAACTTTATTTTTGAGAAAATGCATCATCAAGCAATGACAAATGAGAATATGTTGGTTTCCTCACACCTTCATCAGCAAAATGCAAAATGGTTTAATTTAATATGACAAAACAAAGATTACACAATTCAAATTCAGTTACTGTAATATGGCAGTTTTAAATTGAAACATTCATTGAATTACATCAAATTAAACGAAAGAGATATTTTAAGGTGCCATTTATCATTCGATAATTACAATAAAACTTATTACTTTCACAATATGTTTCTTTTTTACATACATTTTTAACTTTAGTTATCTCAAAGTTGCATAAATATTAGTTTATCTTTTTTCTAAGTACCCTCAATATGTAAAATACTTAATTAATTTATTACAATTTTTAATTGAAGAATGTACAAAAGGTTTTTAATTAAAGGAATGAATGTAAAATATTCGGAAGTATGAATTTATTTACTTTATATATATTTACAAATACGCATGACTAAAACGAAAGCGAAATTCGTTTCATTGATGTCACAAAATGTTCATAATAATACAATGTTTATTACGCTCAGTACATTGATTTCATATATACTAATCTTTGATTAGAAGACATAGTTTAAAGTTCATATGCGTGAACCTAAACGATTGAATGTAAATATTCCTAGCTTTATAATACAATATATAATTTATACAATTCATAAATAATATCTAAAGAACATTAAACTAATAGTACAATTATAAATATATAATATAAATCAACAATTTGATTCAAATACGTAAAAAACGCAAAATTATATTATACACATTTGTTTCTCAAAATGTACAATTTTGAGAAATTTTTTTCTTTGCAATTTTCATGAATATAAAATAGCGCTAAAAATGAATATTTAATATAAAAAATATATCACAAAAGTGAACGTAAGCGAATTGTCAGTTATTGTTTATAATTTTACGCCGAACAATTTGTCTGAAAAGTTTGTTCTGCATCGTTAATTAATTGTTTATCAGTTGATGTTTAAGATACAAATAAATAATGTAAATTCGGTTGAATGCATGTACAAATTAAAAAATAATGTGAACATTTTTAGAGCAGAGAAGAGGTTCGATTTATCAGCCATTGTCGCATCGCACGGTGTCGCAATTGTTGCTCCAAAAAAGACAGTTGCCGATGCCGCCGTAACATATAAGGAAGACCGCCGTGAGGAAAAGTAATCCGCAGATTGTGCATGGCTTGCGCTCCAGAAAGAACCCGATTACGTATAAAACCACGAACATCACGTGGGTTTGTAGCAGGGCCGGGTTCACGGGTTTTGGAATCAGCAGAACGGGAATTAACCATTGAAGACAATACATTTTTTTTTCTTGATTAAGAGCCTGCAATTCATTCG
>JABFPJ010003633.1:0-15639 GCA_022817425.1 Gryon sp. ZL-2020
TTAAGAGGTTTAATATTTTATTTGGTACTTGGTGGGTCTTATTTGAGTTCTTTCTATGAGTTTTAATTTATGGTATTGTCCTTTGTACTTGGCGCGTTTTTTTCATTTTTAATGAATGTTTTATATAGAATATTAAAAATAATACGTTTTTGTTCATATTTGCACATAGTGCAAATTTGTGATATTATGGCGCTGCAGTCAACTATTCACAAGATTGCATCAGTCTATTCTGTTATTTTCTTAATCGATCATCCATATCCTATCCTATAATAAAAAGTCTCCTATCCTATAATATCCTATTCCTCTCCTTCCTATAATAAAAATTTGGTGAAACCTTGAAGTTGGCTGTTGATCGCCAATTCCAAGAAAGCCCATTGTTATATTTTTATTCGATACGTGATTGGTCGACTAAATGGTAGGCATTTTCAAAACAAAAGAAAGGTTTATACATTTTCAAATTGTCTCGAAGGCGCGCGTAGCGCGTCTTTTACGTCTACTAGTCCATTTTATCCATCTATCCATCCATCCATCCATTCTTAAAAAGCAAAGCTCTCTCTGAAGTTGCAGTTCGTCATTTCATATAACGCAGTGAAGTTGGCACCGAGTTATTAGTCATTATTATTTAATTTAATTACCGCGAAATTCAAAATTGATTTAATATTTTTTCTTAAATTGTATTTCATTTTAAATTTAAACAATCATTTAAATTACTTATATTCAATATTTAAAGGAAAATATTAAATTTAACAAAATTATATTTTGTATATACTCATTTAGTCAAACTCAAAAAGGGAATCAGAGGCTTCGCGCCCGGAGGGCGCGACTCATTCACTAGTATAAAAAAGTTGGTGAGTTGGAGTATTGTTGTTCAAAATATGGAATGACATATTCACAGTTTGATAGGTTTAACAATTAAATTATGCGCGCGCAGCGCGCTTATAACCTAGTAGCCTTAAAAATATAGATTGTTTCGTGATTTCTTATACAATAATTGTTGTTAACATAAATTAATCATACAAATCAGTGACTATGTAAAATAAAAACACAAAGGAAATTTCATATGTTATTCATCAAATTATTATTAAATATGTATAAATAATGTAAACTTAATCTCAATTTGAAACCCAAAGGATCAATAAAATTGAATAAAAATTTTTTGAACAATTTTAAGAATTCAATTCTAAAATGCTGGAATTTTAGCTGTCATAGCCTCAATCCTACGTTTTTAGAGCATTTAAAAAATGTGTTTATAAACAATATTTATACATTGTGAAAAAATTAAAAAGTTAAGTAAATTATGTAAAGTATATATAAACGTCGGTAAGGTAGGAATTCGTTGGTTCGAAATTGTGTAAAATGTGAAAGACACTGTATTAGCATGTTGATGGTGTTGAGAAGTGCAATTGGTTTATATTTGTACTGGTTGTAAAAGACATGGGACACCCGTTATGTTGGGTGCTGGCATGCTGTTGCTAACTGGCCTGGTCGTGCGGAGCATTGTGTGTGGAGGACAAATCGAAGAAGTTCGGATTGCTTGAGCCGGACGTGGAGAGGACGAATCGACTGGCTAAGTCGACCGACCGCTAAAAGCCAAAGGCTAAATAAGGGGGAACCGAGGCTCATCGCACGTTTCTCTCTGTGGGGGTACTGTTACCCTAAACAAAGACAAAAAATCGCTAAATCATATTTCATTTCAGGGCCCTTCGCGGTATCCGTCTTTTTCCATCTGGCAACACTGTGTGGGGGTGAGAGACATCCGAGGTACGGGGGAAAGCGAGGGGGGAAGGAAGCAGACTTGCGTTCATACGTGATCTTTTGTATATCTTTCTTTATCGTCGTTCTGTTTTTCTCTTTGTCTTTCTCTGTCTGTCGGTTAGGAATCTGGGCCCCGCGACGTCCTTGGGTCAGTAGTCTCTTCTGCCTCAGGGCCGTCTGTCTAGGTTCGCACCAGCCAGATATCGCAGTATTAAATCCCACCAGACATATTACTACACGAGAGAAAAAATTTAGCCGCGTCAACAAAATGCACAGTGTTGATTGATATGTTGAAGCAACTTTTACAATGTTCATTTAACAATATATGTAATTTTATTAAAATTATAAGCACTTTCTAAATTCAAATAAGTGAATATTCACTTAGAATAAGTCCAAAGTCGTCCAGTTACGCCAAAAAGTGAAATTTTTCACTTATTTTAAGTGAAAAATACAATTAAATTTTCACTTTTTGCAATTAGTCGACGACTTTTGACTTATTCAGATTTAGAGAGCAAAGTTAAACATTATTAAGTTAAAAATATATTATTTGTGGATCAACGAATTTCCATAGTAAAATAACTCGATATCGTTAAGACAGTGCTATCGCATCGAAATTAACATTTTCAAAATGACTTCATTATTTTTCTAGCCTACGATTTTATTAGTGCCTAATTTGCTGTTTTCAAAGCATGCAAGTGTTTATGAATTCATTGAAATTAAAAGTACTGATAATTATATTTAACATTATATAGATTGGTTACAATCATCGTTTTTCATTTACATTTTTGAACTTATATTTTGAACATTTTCAGCGCCTTTTATCCCGTATACGTCATAGTTATGCTAAATACTGTCCAAAGTAGAATCAATTCCAATTCCGGTTACTTTGATTGGATGTTAGCTTAATAATCTACTTCTAACTTTGTAACAAAACATTAGATTAACATTAAATACTGTTGGTTTAACTACAATTTTTCTACCGTGTACATGACTGATCATGCTTGTGCCAAACACCGCTACCTTCGTTTCCACCTCAACTTTCTCAAATACTATTTCTTTGTCTGAAACTTTTTTGTACAATAAATTACCTAAAAATTAATTTTCAATTTTGTAACTTTTATTACTCTAAAAATATAAGCGACATGTCAGAATTGCAAAGACATCAACAAATGTTAAGTTAGTCACTATCGAAGCTGAATTCGATGTAAGCTACAACTTCAATTCGTTAAAAGCCGCCATTTTTCTACGATTTTTGTCACTTCAGAAAATAAAAATAACCATTCTTTTATAATTAACTTTGAAATTGTATTATTTATCTTTTAAAATGTATTATAAAAGTGAACAAATCTCACTCTGATTTTTAATTTCACTTATTTATTTGTTTTAATGCAATTTGAAAGTACTAAAATGTTTGTAATAATGACAAGAATATGGTCTCAATATTGATACTTTTTCGCCGAGATACATGGATAGTCAAAATGGACAGCTGGCGATTTATTTGGCCCTGGCAAATGACAACTAGCAATTTCGGCCGGCACTCACAGTAACATTGTTTCGTTGGTACACACAGGAAAATGGCGACAATGGCGAATGTGACATGAGATGATGGCTAATTGAAGGTCTGCAGTCAGTGCACTTTGTTGCCCAAGCATATTATGGCTGTGCTTTTGTATTAACGCAATTATTTTGAATTCAGCAACGACGCTTCGATCCTGATTATACACTTTTGCACCGGAAGGACTTTTGCACTCGAGCGTTGCGATGCTTCGAAACGAAACAAAGATACTTTATATCTTATCGCCACGATATCTTAAGTTTTATTTAATTTTGATGTTTGAATTTCAAAATTCCCGCAAAAAAATTGAAATCACCGTTTTCGTTTCTATTATGAAAGTAGAGCGGGAAATTTGAAATTTAATCAATTATTTATAAATAAAAATGTGTATTAATAAAATATTTTTGTGATTATATACTTTTCAAATTTCTTTAATTGCGCTCTAAAAATATTGCTTGACCTTTAGTTTTTATTTAATATTTAGGGCAGGAAATTAAAAATTTAAAAAGTAATAAATTAAATGTTAAACTTTTTAAATATGGAAAAGAATAGTATATTTTCTCGAAACCCGTGAACGAATGATGTGTTAGTTGGACGTGGATACACGTGGATCGGTCGAATGTGAATAATCACGTTACGCGGATGTTTCATTGACGTTGTCGGTGTTTTCTGAGCATCGATATATGCGTCTGGTCACGTATTTGTTGTATTGTAATGACGATTGCAAAAATGACTTGAATATAATCCAGCTTAATGGTTGTCCGGATTTCTACAGACAATTCGCATTATCATCAAATATACAATCCAATCATTTTCAGCTTAAAATATAATCCAAAACAATTTTTTTTTTTTTTTTCAAAAAATTCTTTCGAAAATTGAAGAAAATAATACTTTAAAAAATATTTATTTTGGAAAATAAGAAAAATCCTAAAATTCTTGTTTGAAAAAATAAACTTTTTTTTAATAAAAAAAAAACTGTTTATTTTGATAAATAAAAAATTAAGGCAAATTTAAAATTAATAAAAATAAATTCGATAAGATAAAAAGAAAAATTTTAAATTCATTTGCAATCATCATTCCGACACTTTTCGTCATATTTTCGATCGGCATATTGACAGTGAGCCGCCGACTAAAACCAGTCGTGAATCCCAAGTTGATGCTCGGGGAAAAAAAAGTTTATCAAATATTTAGAGAACCGACGACTTGGTTCTCGTTTCTTCCATAAATTCGAGAGAACAAATTTCCTTCATTTTCATTGGTACTTTTCCAACGAAAAATGTCCGTCGTGGTCGGTGACTCTCGTTCGACCGGAATTCGCTTGCTTCAATAATTAAAAGCCTCACAGTCTTTTCCCAGAATTCCAACGAGTTGCAGGTCAATTTTCAGATTTCATCGTACAATCATTTTCCTTTCTTCTATATTCGTATATATAGAGTTCCCATTCAATTTTTCATATATATATGTATCTATATATATACAAGAATTTCAATTATTTTTAATGACTTTTTTTCAGTAACAAATTTTTTTCAAATTGGAAAATGTAAAAGCAAAACTTTTTTATATTTCATAAATTATATTGAATTTTAAATGTGTATTTTTATAATTTACATTTTTAATTTGGATAATTTATTAAAATGTCTTATTTGGTGTGTTCGAAAATTAATATTTTTCACTAATAAAGGAGGAAATTATATGACTTTCATTGTCTGTCCTTTCTTAACACAAAATATGATTTGTTTTTGAACATACCAAATGAGTTAAGCACATGCGCATTGAGATTATTGCAATTCTTCTTCAGTCGGCAAAAGTTTTTTCGGAAATACATTTCTCTAATGCATTCCTTATTAACCTACACTTTTTTATGGAAAAAATTATTCGTTTACACTTCCAGAACAACGTATTAATCGTTCAATTAAATCATAACGACTTTAATTTGAATATTATTACTTTAATCGGTTTCTCCAAAATACGCCATTTTTTACTTTTGATAAAGTTAGTGCATTTGGTAAGTACCTTTAAAATTGTGTGTTCTTTTTTTAATTTTGCTTTGGCATCTACAGTTTTAATATAAACAGTTGCATTCGTCATAACCTCTCAAAAATATATTTCAATTAACCTAAAATTTCAAGAAAATGAGACTACCAGATTTTGTACCTAAAAATTACCAGTTGGACCTAAAATGTCGGGATTGAAAAAATGTTGTCGAGACCGTAACCTTATATTACATAGAATCAATATTGTCGATCATATAATTAGAAGCGGATTCTTGAGTTACATCTAACTTTAAGTTAAGTGTAATTTTACATTACAGTTTGCATTATTTTTTTCAAGTTTCTTTATGAATTTCGATACTTTTTGAAACGATTTCAGTTTATGCAAATGTGATTTCCATATAAAATGATTTTACAATAAATTTCAGAAATTTCTGATTCGTTAATGGAGATTAGAAATAGTCCAAAAACTAGAATATTTAGTTACAAAATAGCGTCATAACCTCAAAATTAATAAATTTCAATTAGCCTAAAATCTCAACAAAAAAAAAAAATTATGTACGCCTGTCAGATTGGGTACCTAAAACTACCAATTGGACCTAAAAAGTCGGATTTGAAGAAATTGTCTTGAAAAAAAAATTGTCGAAAAGTAATAATGGAAATGTTCATATATACATTTTCCAATTGAAGCGTTGAAATAGAGACTGGATTGGCACAGTCAATGGACTCTTTGCGCTTATCACATTGGATTGCAAGTACATGTTGCAACGCGTAGAACGCGTTTAAACGGCGTGCAGTGTGCCTTGCGACGGTCATTTCTATATTTAGATGCATCGAGTTTCCTCCTCCACTTTCAATGCGTTGAACAAAGCGTTCCTCTTTATCTACAGGGTGAACCAAAAATAAATAGACCGAATGGGGAACAGAGAAAGAATGAAAGACAAAAAAAAGATCAGTCTGGCGGTGAATTATTCAGCCAATTTGATTTTGTCGTTTGATTGAGATTCATTTGAAAAACCTAAAAGTGTCTTGAAAAGACGGAATTTTCATTGTATTTCAATTAACTTTCTGAAAACTTAAGTTTTTTAAGTTGTTCATGAAATCATTATTTTTAAATGAATAATTGTAAAATTCGCTTAAATTTTTTTTAAACAATAAACACTTTGTTTATTTATTGTTAAATATACAGTTAAAATACCAAGTTAAATAAATTTTTATATAACTATTTCCGTACGATGATTTTGCATTTTATTATCACGTATGTATTTTAGCTCATAACACATTTTTGTGTAGCTATAAATCTTTTGTTGCTTGTTTTATTTCAAAAAATAATTGTTTTCTCTGTTCATGAAAAAAATATATTTTTATTCGGCTAAAAGTATTAGTTTTACGCTTTTATTGACGAACATACAATGTTCGATTATTGTCAGCCTAACAAAAAGCTACTATGTTATGGAAAATAGTTGCTTTTAAGAATTAAAAATATTTCGTAAAATATAGGCTTAAGTAATTTAGTACTTTAGTAATTTACTGATTTAATAATTAAGTAATTTAATAATGTAATATCTTACTAACTTACTAATTCACTAATTGACTAATTTATCAAACTTACTAATTTATTTATTTGGTTAATTAATGAAGCAAATTCTTTACTTTGCTTATTTGACTAATTTACTAACATTATTGCCTAAACTAACTAAACTTAAACTTAATAACTGAATTAATTCAGTTATTACCATAATATATGCCACTTCAGTATTAACTCAATTGTTTCGCATTTCTTTTTTAAAATCTATTTTCATTTATCCTCAAACTAAAGTCTAAAACACAAAAATACGAGTCGAAATCATGATTTGTCATCTTTTGCCTTTCTTCTTACTTGACATAGTCCAGAAGAACTTCCTTACTGGCATGATTACCTTGGCAGAGGCCTATTAATTATTTCCTTTTAGGCAGCACCCGGCGGTCAAAATGGACAGCTTCGCAGAAGCCCGGGACTGACTTTTATCTTTGGCTTTGACTCTGACAAACCACGATTCGTGGCACAATTAATAGTTGCCGATAAAAATGGTCATTCTCCCTTTCCCACCCATTTCTAACCAATCTAAAGTTTTATAATTAAAAAAAATGTAATAAAAAACCGAACTTATTTTAGGGTACAAAGTACACCTTTTCCGCCCCGCTCTTAACGATCCTAATTACTTTTGAACTTATATAAGAATAAAGCACTGAATATTGTGCAAATAAAAATTTGCAATTCAAGATACAATTAATAAAGTGTACGGGTTCTTGTTTTCCGAGGATGAAATGACGTTTTGGCCATTCATTGCATTGTCCTGCGCATATGACTCTGCTTTTTTTTTGTATACCCAGGCGGCATTGTGCGAATTCGTATTGATCGAGGGAGATGCCAGGTGTTTGTACTTTTGATATTAACGATGATTAAAGTACGATGATCTTATCGCGCAAACATATTTACGTCTTTTTTACTTATTTTATTGTAACCGTAAAATGTTACTATGCTAATTTTAATTGCCGAAGCCGAAAAATGGATTTTTCTGGCCTTGAAAAAAATTATCTTAAAACATTTTTATTTAATTTTTAGGAACAAACATTTTTTAATTTTATTCTGTCAATTTTAGAGAAAGTTTCAATTGTAACAATCAATTAAAACTTTGTTAATTAATAGGTGATCAATTTGAAGTTAATTTTTTGAGTGTAGATTTTTGATGTTCATTAAACTCATAACAGATGATAAAGTGGTTCATAAACAGCCGAAACGACGCGGAAGAGAAGCGCGATCAGTTAAAAGATCTGATAGCTCGGAGTGTTATGTCTGATCATTGTTATCAGACAAAATGTTTGATTGCTCCGTGGTGGGCAAACTTTCGATAATGCGGTTATCTGTAATCGACGACAAAATACGTCGATTTGATAATCATTTTTTTATTCCGTGTTTGCTTCATTTTTTCCAACTTCCAAAATTTGAATTGCAATTTCTGCTATTCAGATTCTAACTTTAAAAATTTAAATTCTAATTTGCAAAGATTCAAATTTCGCCATCCAAAATTCAAATTTCAATTTCCAAGATTTAAATTCCAACTTCTAATATTAAAACCCAAACTTCAAAGATTCAGATTTCCGCTTCCAAAATTGAAATTCCAATTTCCGAAATTCAAATTCTAACTTCCTTTATCTAATAGCATGTACAGTTGCACAAACAAAACAAACCTTAACAAAATATCGGAAATAGTTTAACCAAACATGAGTTCGATTGACAGAATCCTTTAACTTTCGTACACGAGTTTGACAAAATTATTGTGCAGATCTAATCTGGTCTATCACTCGAACATGATATAAATCCCAACTTCAAGGGTTCAAATTTCATCTTCCAAAATTCAAATCCTAATTTCCAAAATTTAAGTTCCATCTTTCAACATTCAAATTAAATTTTCAAAATTTAAACTTCAACAAACTTCAAAAATTCAGATTTTAACTTTGAATATTGAAATTCTAATTTAAAAAATCAGATTTTAACTTTCAATAACCAAAAATCTCAACTCCAAAGATTCCGATTCCAACTTCCAAAATTGACATTCAAATTTCCAAAATTGAAATTCAAACTCCTGTGTTTCAAATTTCATCTTCAGAAATTTCTAAAAATACGATTCCAACTTCCAAATTCCAACTAATAAAATCCAAAACCCAACTCTAAATTTAAAGATTCAAATTTCAACTCCGAAAATTCTAATTTTAATTTCCAAACTTAAAACCATAACTCTCAAATCTAAAATTCACTTTTACCACAAAAATCCTTCAATGCTAATATTTATTTTCTGACAAAAGCGAAATATGTTTGCTAGATTCTTATTAAGTTTTGCACGTTTGAAATTAAGTAGCGATACCACAAAACGAGTGAACCCCCCCTTTGAACTAACACCTGGCCCTTGAGCTATGGGCTTCGCCTCGAAGAAATAAACCTCTCAGTTTGCTGGAGTGCTCAACTCAAGTTTCCTTTTTCTATCTTCCTTCCTTCTTCCACCCACCCTCCATCCACTCTCTTCCCCTGCTGACCCCCTTCCAAAATTTCTTATTCGACCAAACCTAACCAAACTATTATACTTTTTAAGAACAACTTTCGTCTCTAAAAAAAATCAAATCAAAATATTATTTTTTTCTTCTAATTCCCAAATATCCAATTTCAAAACAAAATTAAAATTTTCACCAATGCCATAGTTCGAAATATGTCTTTCAATTATTATTCCAATCTCCCCATCCAATTATGAAAATCGATGACAAACTCCTGAACCAAAAAAGAGGAAAGCCAATAGTCAAAATGGATGTCCAGAGCTCTGGCAGAGTAAACTAACAGCGCATTACTGCGTTACAAACGTCAATGACCTGTCGGATTGAAAACTCGTCGTTGCATATGAAAACGCATAATTCAAAATAATCGATAAAAAGCGGCACAAGACAATAATTGCGATGCAAAAAAAAAGGGCTAAAGCGAACTAAGTTTAGAGGTTGAGGCAAAAAAGAGGTTGGTGGCGTTGTTAAAAAAAAAAGAAGTTAGAAGGGGCTAGCGACTCTCGACCTCGTTAATAAGAAATTTGGCACATTTTCATGTTATCTTAAAGCCACTAATGAAAGAGTGGGGAGGAGTGGCACGAACCAAAAGTGGGGATAGAAATAAAGTGTGATTTCAATTTTGCGCGTAGATGGCGCGCGTTGCATTGCGGAATTATGTTAGAGGTCGAGAGCCATTGAGAAAGTCGAGGCGCGTGCGTGAATTAGGCCGGGGTTTTCCCCGAGCGCAATTGCAAGCCTGCGCCGCTTGACAAAGTGAGACAGAAAGCACTGGCGGAGGGGGGAAGGGCGAGGGACGAGAAACTTGCGACTTTTTAGTGCGCGCCAAGTCCCGGAGAGCAGTCGACGAATGAGAAACGAGCGCGATCTGTATTCGGCGTGTGGGATTCGCTCGTATGAACACAAACTGTCTGGCATCGATCGCACAAAGTTTCAGCCGATCCGACAGGAGGCGCCACTGAGACAGCGCAGAAACCGGTGAAGAGGGAAGGCGGGGTGGGTTTTGCAAGCTTTGCAGAGAGCCTACCCCAACCTCTTGACGGGTAGTATCGACGCCCTCCGTCCTACTACGTCATCCCCTTTTGAAGCGCCCTCGCGCGACAACCTCAAATCCTGTTTCACGCTGAAACGAGGAAAAACCAAATTCCATCGATGAATTGTATCTTCCGATCACAAACGGATCTACTCTTTATTACCTTTAACTATCATCAGCGGTAAATTTGTTTTAACATCCTTTTAGGTTGGCAACACTGCAATGCGGAGTGTTTGATTGGTGGTTGCAGTGGCAATAGTTACTAACTTCATACTGCTCATGACTGCTATGAATGAAGTATTTCTGAGATTTTAGAGGCCTTTAGGGTGGCAGTACTGCGCAATGTTGGTAATTTTATTGCAAGATGGAATTGTTGATGATTGCTAACTTCAAAATGATTTAGATTTTGTTTGTGATGCCGCAGAGAATAATTCTTTTAACTTTGATCAAACATAACAACATCAAATATATTAATGGATCTTGTGGAAGAGAAGTTGGTTACTTGAAGTTGGTAAATTAGAGTTGGATATTTGAAGTTGGTTACTAAAAATTACTTACTTGAAGTTAGCAACATTGCGCAGAACACACAAAATGATTGATAACCTTATGACCAATAATTGTCAACTTCACGTAGTTCATAATTCAGATAAAATTGTTGGAAATAATTGCTTTTAGGTTAATTATTCAGAGTCAACATCTGATTTTCAGAGAAGTAAGAAAATAACTGCTTTCCTCCCTAGAGTAAAAAAATCTACTTTCCATTCTCGAGAGACATTACTTTCCACTCCATTTTCTAAAACCAACCCTTTAATCCTCCAAAACAATCTACTTAGCATAAAAGTAAAAGTCAAAATTGGCCTTTTCATCTTGTAAGCTCCTTTCAGAATGAGGCATCAAGCCGTTAAACAATAAAGCCCGTGATAGTTTGGTTGCATCAACCTGGCGCTATCTTCTCGCGTTTATTTCGACGCAGATAAGACGCGTGACATAGAACGTTTTTCAGTTAATTCAACTAATGCCATTTGTAACTCTCGAAACGTCCGAAATAAGTCTCGCAGGAGCCCGAGAAGTTATCCCGGAAATCATCTTGAAAAACGAACTCTCAAAGCCTCCTCTCCCTTTTGCATTACATCTTCTCGCATTGTGTCTGTTGTTTCTCCTTGTCGTTTCAGTCCTTCCTTCCTCCTACTCCGCGTCGTCTACGTCTACGTCGTCTTCAGAGTCGCGTCTCTCCACCCACGCTTTTCCCAGACGTCTAAGAGTATTTTTAAGGAAAATCCAACGTCCCCTTGCAAGCGGCTTTCGGCTTCGCCCTTTGCTCCTCTTCGTCCTCAGACTCCTCCAGGCCCTTTACCCTCCTCCTCCTCGTCTTCTTCCCCCCTCCTCCTTTCACGGGCTCAGTTCATCACCGTCGTTTCCCACTCTCATGACTCTTTCCTTTTCGCACTCTCATCTCATTCAGAGATCTTCTCTATGCGGTGATATTGCGTTATAATCAGTGCATCTGTTTATTCTATTATCAAAAATGAATTAACATTTTTTTCTCTCTCACTTTTTTCCTTTGACTTTTTTTTCTCTTTTTTTTTTTTAATTTTATATGACAATACAGGAGAACAAAAATGAGGTTAGACCAACATTAAAAAGTGATTTGATTAAATTGTAAAATTATAAGATTATACACTTGGCGTTACATGTATTTTCTAGTTAGTTTTAATTGCAAGCACAAAATTTGTCGATCTTCTAGCAATACTTTGCTAGAAGGTCGTTTGAAGGTCCTTCGTCCTCTGGTAGCAAAAAATGAAATGTTTCATAACGTAGACATTGCTTAAACCGTAAAGTTTTTAACAATAATCAACATAAAAATGCGCAATACAGGATTGAGAAAACAGCTGAAAAAAGGCAGGTTATAATTTACTTTATTTAAATCACCAGATCGCCATTTTTACTACTAAGTCTAGGCTTCGAACAATTTTTAAAGTGATTCTTTAGCCGAATTCGTTGTTTCTCTCTTCCACTAATGGATTCGCCATTAGCTCTATCTTTCTTTCTCTCAAGAATCACCTTAAGGTGATTCTTCATCGAATTCGCTGCTTCTCTCTTTCGCTAATGTCGAAATCATTAGTTGAAGAATCACCTTAAGATGATTCTTCAATCGAATTTACTACTTCTCTCTTCCACTAATGGAGTCACCATTAGCTCTATCCTTTTTGCTCTTACATAGCTGAAGAATCATCTTAAGGTGATATCTCAAGCCTGCTACACCGGACTTAGTGTCTTTTCAAATGATAAATTATTGATGAAGAATTGAACTTTATAAAATGTATCATTTCATTCTTTGATCCTGGGAGAATGTTTTGGCGAAAGAAAACTTGAATTTTGTTGTTTACTTTTTGCTCCGTAACCTCCCCGTGTTTTTTCAATCTCTTATATACTACAAAAAACGGGGGAGGTTGCAGAGCAAAAAGTCAACAACAAAATTCAAGTTTTCTTTCGCCAAAACATTCTCCCAGACTCAAAGAATGAAATGACATATTTTATAAAGTTCAATTCTTTATCAATAATTTATAATTTGAAAAGACACTAACTCCGGTGTAGCAACATTGAAGAACCGCCTTACACGTAAAGAAATAACTCATTAAAAATTACTATGTATCCGAGTAAACTTGTGACGGTAATGTCGTTTTCGTGATAATTGATGGATTTTGATTAAAATTTGCTTAATTTTGATGAATTCTTACTAAATTAATAGTAATTTTTACAAATATTTGATGCATTTTTACTAAGTCTCATTGTAAATATTATGTGAAAGTAAATTTCACGCTTTGATAGTTTAAGTAACATAACAAGCCTTTTGACGACAGTCGGGCGAATAGCCGCGAGGTTAAAGTACAACAGCTTATTAAGAAACAGCGGCAGGTACCGAGTTCGAAACTCGGAGAAGGATTTTTTTTATAATGTTAAAATTATAAAAAAACTACTAAGTCAAAAAGTAAAATTTACTAAATGCATTTTCCATCACAAGTTTACTCGGATACATAGTAATTTTTAATGAGTTATTTCCTTACGTGTAAGGTGATTCTTCAGCTGAATTCGCTGCTTCTCTTTTTCACTAATGGAATCACCATTAGCTCTATCCTTTTTGCTCTTACACAGCTGAAGAATCACCTTAAGATAAATTCTTCAATCAATTTCGCTGTTTCTCTCTTCCTCTAATGTATTTACCAATAACTCTATCCTTTTTGCACTTATAAAGTTGAAGAATCACCTTAACAGTTTCACTAATCCTGTTTTTCAGTTTTATTTTGATTGAATATAAATAATATTATTTAATTTGATATAATTAATAAAATTACATTTAAAATGAAAAACACGTCAATAAATGTTTTTACAATATAATTCAAATAAATTATTTTTAAATTAATTTAGATAAATACATTTTTTATACAAACGTATCAAATTTACTAAAAAATATATTACTTATAAATAGATTTATGCATTTTAATTATTTTTGGGGGAAATAATTAAATTAGTTAATTAATAATAATAAAATAAACAAAATAAAATAAAACAATTTATTTTAATTATTATATGTTGTAAAAACATTTATTACTTTGTTTTTCATTTTATATTTTGTTTTGCTCATTAATTATGTTTTTAATCATTTTTATATAATTTTAAGTTACTTATTTAATTTTATATATTTATATTATATATAAAGTTTATGTTTATTAATATTAAAAAATTAAATTCGACTTCTACTATCCTTTAAAACCAAATAATATGTTCTGAAAGACATCAATTTGAAACGGCCAATCACAGTCCATGCGGATTTTGTCGTGCACTCTTTTCGTTCAATAGCAAATAAAGGTCACACTTACTTTGTTTTGATAGTGCATCTCGAATAATATTTGACATTTTATAAGTTAAGATTTTGTCGAAGCTAACATTACCGGCCATTACAGAGTTCTTAAATTAAAATAAGAGTACATCCATTACAGTAAGGGAGCAAAACAAAGTCGAATGTTATATCATCTTAAGCAAACAATTCGAATTACATTACGAAAACGAGACTGTCACTTTTTCACTTTTTCACACATCTTAATTAATATAATATGTTAATCAATAAACTATTTATAAATGTTAATGATTCTTAGTTTCCAAAGTGGGAACATAAAAATAATCTTAATTAAAATTGCAAATATTTCGAATACTTTAAAAAAACCTGAATTCTAAAAACCTAATTATAATATCAATTTTTCCAAATATAAATGACTATCAATTTTGACCGGATATATTGCAAAATTATTTCAACACATCCGCTTTCAATTGCGAAAACATGAATTACATGCAAATATTTTAAATAAAATTATCTGCTTTACTTTGTAAATCAAACAAAAGCGGCGCTTTCATTTGTACGAATTATTTAATAATTCCATCGAAAAAGTAATATCAAGCAATAATATATATAACAAGGGCATTTAAATTGTTCCATTTACACAATTCAATTTGTTAGAGAGTGAAAACGAAATAATTAAACAACTACGGAATGTATATAAAAACGTATGATCATGTTATGTTTATTTCCATACTGCATATTTATAATTATTCATGTTATGCCAACGATTTTACCTACTACCATATATGTATATATTAATTTCTGTCTTTTTTGTTGTTCATTTTTGATCAAACCAAAATTTGACTTTAAATATTTTGATCTAATGAAAGGGTCTTGAAAATCAAAAACTGAATAGAAAAATGTGATTGGACAATTTGGTTGAGGTGTCTTGTTAATTTATCGCCATAATCAAAGTTGCTTGACGACTAAAAGCCCAAGTTGTTTTCACGCGGAATTTCCATTTATAAAATGTGCCTTTTATGGCGCGACATTACAATTTGTCAGCATTATACAGTATCGCTTCATGGACGATATTAAATTCAACAAATTCAGCCGGTCTTTGACTTTACCCATACTTCTCCTATCCCCATTTCTCTCTTTCTCTCTCTTTCTACCCAATATCTCCGTTTCTTTTTCTCTTTCTCTGTCTCTCCGCTCGTTCTTGCCTCCCCGTTCTCTTCTCTCCTGCAGCTTTCGTTTAGTAGCTTCTTCCACTGGGTGGGTCCTGTCTAGACGCGAATACCTGCGTCTGGCTTGTAAGAAGAGACGCCCATGTCTTTCTTTGCGCGTAACATCGCGCATATATAGATATAATTTATATTTT
>JABFPJ010003634.1:0-15637 GCA_022817425.1 Gryon sp. ZL-2020
AAGCCAACCAAATAGAACAATTTTTAAATAACAAGCGAACTAAAAAATAATATATAATGGGTATCTGCTATGGAATACTTTTATTAAAGTAGTAATTAAATTAAATCAATTAATTACAACGTTATTTAACTTAAATTTCATGAACAAAAGACAAAATGCAATTATGTTTATGTTTTAATATAAAATTTAAAGAATTGTGAATATCCCGTATGTATCAGAATAATGTGAAAAATGACATTTACATATTAATAAGTAGAATAAATCTTTATGAAATATTATAAGAAAATGATTCAATTTAATTAACTATGTTAATAAAATAATATATATTTTAAATGTAAAAAAATATTAATTTTGATAGTACGATTTATTTGTAGAAATATAAATATAGTAAAGAAAGTAAATTCATAATTTTATCAATGTATTTTAATTCTTTATCTTGTTTTTTTTCTGCAATAACAAACGGTGTACCTATTTTCTATAGTATTATATGATCGTTTAAGTGAAGCTTGGCGCCTCCCCAAGTCATTTTAATTCATCAGTCACTTTCGTACCCTCATCTTCAGCAGCAACAGTAATCAACACCTATTACTTATACGCGGTAGAAATTCACGCCTCATTCATTTTTCACATTCAGTCGACAGAACGTATCATTATTACAACTTATTTTGAATTTTATCTTCTTATTTCTCTATTCATCAATTTTATTGATTTTCACTAAAACATGAATAACAAAAACAATATCTACCCGCGTAAAAATGAAAAGTATGGGCTAAATAAGGTATAATATGGCTCACTTTATGTGAAACGTGGGAAATATAGCAGTGATTTGGCCACTGCATCCCTATCATACTCCATTTCCACGTAAATATTAAATATTACTTATTCCGTTTCCAAAATTATGTAAAATATATTGTATATATATATTTTCCGACGAATTGTTGCTATTACCATTAACCTTAACTTTATAGTAGCTCTTGAATGAATAAATAAATTTCTCAAGAACTAAAAATAACCGCAGTCATCAAAAGGTTACGTTCAAGTTGGCATTCCGCGGCGGACTTTGATTTATTTGTGTCAGACGTGTCGCAATGTAAGTCTCATGTGTTCGTGTCTATCTGGTCATCTGCGGCAGAAAAAATTAAGATGCTCGATTTTGATCTAATGCACGTCTCGAGACAGATGAGTAAAGCTGAACAAAAGTCGCAGACGACGATTCTGCCGATGATTTCACCAACGCACAATTTTATTTCTGCGAATGAATGGTGACAGAAAGCGCGATGACTTGGAGCAAATGTAATGTAATGGGGCGTAGGTCCGGAGCGCCGGACTGCATCGTTATAGAAACGATTTAACCCCCGTTGACCTTTCCGCGTATGTACTGGTATTAGTACGTATATGGCCAGGCCATAAATATAACAATCTTTTTCCTTCGAGCACGTATGCCTTCTGTACAAGTATGTATACACGTACTCTTGTTTATGTACGTATGTACGTGTGTGTATATATGTTTGTGTGTGTGTCTCTCTAAAACAAATACGTACACTAGTTCAGTATTAATACGTGCTTCGGTCGAACGGTAATTAGATGGACGTTTACCCTTACGGGAATTGAACTAATTATGTTTAATTGGCACTAAGGGGTCCACGACTGTGTATCCGTTTATTATTTCATTTTGTTAGAATTATCACTAAATTGAGAGACATGCTCTTAGTCTCGCGACAAGCATGAGTCAAATCCGTGAGACGTGTACTGTAACAAGATAGACGAAAATTAATTGGAGTTATCTTATTTATTATGCTTGATACAGAGAAGCTAATAAACATGACAAAAATCGTTCGTCGTTATCTTAATGAATAATTGTGAATTAATGCAATTTAATATATACATACTTAAGTGTACGTGCGATTAAATGTACATATTTTACGGATAATTGATCTGCCATTTTGAAATAACATGTTTGCTCGTTTCAGTATGACACTTTTCGAGTATCAAATTTAATATTTAGATTTAAATAAGTTTTAATACTGAAGGAAATACGATAACAAGAATGATATTTTTTAAATATTTGGATTTGGATTATATTTGTCACATTATCATATAAAATTATAAAAAAACATATACATAATATTACAATTTATAAATATTACTCTATAATATTACTATATTGTATTATATTTTGTAGCAATTTTTGTTATAATGAGATGAACACAATATTATTATATTTCATCTGATGTAAATTTTTTGTTACATAAGTGTATGAATAATGGGAAAATTCTTAAAAATGTATTTTCTATTCTGCTCAAAAAGTTTGCACATACATATAGTTTGAAAATTTAATTATTATTTTTATGTGCAATATTCATCAACGAAGACTGATTACATTAAGAGACTACAATATGGTGAATACAAAAACATAGTTTTCATTAACATTATTAATAATTGAAAGTGCACAGGTGGCATAACACGCGTGTATTTTGATAACAGAGGGAAAAACGTACATTATGAACAGTATGTTTACTTTTGCTAATATATGTCAGTGTGATGACTTCTTGTTAATGTATTATGTAAAAAATAAATGAACATGAAAATTTGATGGGTTTTTTCAAATGATACGTGTAGAGTTCATTTATTGAAAAAGTTTACTTTTAATTATATCATTAATTCGGTATCTTAACTTCCTTCGTAATCGGGCAAAAGTATCCCTTTATACAGACAGCAGGAATTAAACAAAAACACGTTAATTTTGCATTTACCCGAGGAGAAAACCCCGTAAGGGGTAAAACCGTTAATAGTTTATTCACAATTCACAAACACAATACACACAAAACTTCGCGTTTTTAATTGTTTTAACAAACGGAGTGTTTTCGCTGAGAAGAAGTGAAGTTACCTTTTTTGAAGAATGACAAGATTGTAGTTTTCTATGTTTTAAAGAAGTGTGAGAATTATTACTTATTTGTTTTTTATCTTAATGCAATAAATATGAAAATAAGAGACATGCAAATTTGGACAATGATGCTTCCTTTGTATTTAAAAAAAGGATGAATGAAATGGTTTTTTTCAGAATGATCAGTTCCAGAAATATTCATCTTTCACAAGTTTATGTTCAAAAAATGTATTTTAAAAAACGTACTTATATTTACATTTTAATACTTATATTTTATGTAAATTTATAGCTAATATTTGAATCGTTGATTTTTAAAAGGGTCCTAATTCACATTTTTATAATTTTGAGAAAAACAAAGAAAACAGTCCAATAAAGAAGTTTTATTACTTGCAATCAAAGTCCTCTATCAATTTTTTAAATATGTTGTTTCATAACAAGCAGTTCATTTTTATAGTCATTTGTTAACCAAACCCTTAAGGACAATAAATATACATACAATTTACTAATTAAAATATGTGACTTAGAGCTCTTTTAAAAATCAACGACTCATTTGTATTATTTCGTTAATACTGAAAATATTAATTTCGAAAAATACAAAGAAATCGTGTTTATTTTGCAAATAAACACATGTTAATTATACAATCTATATACTTACATTCAAATTTGCATTTATTTACATTTAATTTAAATTGATAAATATTTACATTTAAATTGATTTTATTTAATAATAATTAACGAAGATAAATTGTATTCACGTATGACGTCGAAAAATATTGATTGTATTTGTAACAAATTTGAAGTCATATATTAATACAACGTTATTTTTATACGACAAATAACAAAAACATATGTGTGAATTATGTAAAGAAAAATTTTCTTTCAAACATCAAGAGAGTAGTTTGCTTGAGTTAACGCGACAAATTTTCATGAGAAGTGCGGATAGCTGAATAGTACATGCAAATGTGAAGGCAAATATACATAAAGGACTTTAACTTAAGACTACTTCTAGTATACGTTGCATTATTAATATTAATATCTCATGTTTTTCAGTTTTGATTTAAAAATTCAACAAAGTAAATTTTTTTTACAGAATATTCAATTTACGTCAATTTACATACAATTATTTTCAATTTTTAATAAAATCAAATAAACAATAAAATCATCTTTTTAAGAAAAAGAGCAATTCAATATCTTGTACGATGCATGAATAATTAATAATAATAATTTGTTAAGAATATTTTTATTATAAAAATTAACAATTCTATTGTTATCTTTAGTAAGATTGTTATTGTATTGTATTGTGATTGTTATGCTCATGATGTTGCCTTCGTTTTGTTATACAATCGTTAAAATCTTGTTGAAGATCTGCCATCGACTTATTTTTTATCTACTATAATATTATAATAATGCCTTTTTTATGAATATTTACAATCAGAAAAATATCACACATAAACACCTCATATTGCTGATCGTGAACATTACATTCAATTTCTGAGATCAATTCGCAATTATGTGAAGATAAACGACGGAAAAATATTATTCATTCTTACGATTTAAATAATGATGAATTGACTCTACTGATCTGAAAATAATGAAAACTCGCAATAGTGATAGTTGAAACCACAAAAGCAGCAATGAAAATGGAGGTGTTAAAGATGGAAGCTATGAAAAGATGACAGGGATGGCGGATGGGGCAAAGAGAGAAAAGTAAGGAAGAAGTGGCTTCGTGCTCCCAAGATTCCTCTTACCATCCGACTATTGAATTTCAATGTTCGCGTCTCTGGAGAAGAGCGGAGTATCTTAGCTACCTACTCTTTGCTCTACCGAGTTATTGTTAAAGTAGATGGGGCACTTTGGTTTGCGCATAAGAAGATAGAAAATGCATTAACACAAAAGTTATAAAAAAAACGACGAAGAAAATAAGAAGAAAACGATGAATTCACATCGACATAGGCACGCCAATAAGTGAAAGGATTAGATAAGAATGGTCGCGATTGAATTTGAATCGTACGTTATACCTACATGAGACCAACTTTTCCACTTTAAAATGATCGGCGGTTCTAACTAGTATAGTTTGGCTAAAAGATGAGAATCATTCTAATGTAATTCAGAGCAACGCCTAGCACTTTGAAAATTGGCTCTTAAATAGTGGAAGTTATTCTACTCAGGTTAATCCATAAATTATCATTGTGAGCTACTTTACGAGACTTTCTTTTGAATGCTTTTTGTATATTTTTCCAAGAATGTTTTCAACAAAAAAAATTACACGTGATTAATTCATTACAATAATTGAAAATTGTTTTAAAAAATATGTTCGGACGGATTATATCATCCGTTTTCATTCATTTGGAAATGTGTTAAAAATGAAATAACTCGACTTTAATAAACCTGTATTGGTGAAATTGAATGGAGCTTTATTTTTCATCAAAGTATTTGAAATACAATCTCGCTATACATGTTTTTTTTAATGACAGTTTAAAACAGAATTTTATAAACAATTTCAATATAGTTGTTCGTATAATTTTGTCTATGAAATATGTAGTGACTTAGAGTTGATGTTGGAACATTTTTATTATATCTAATCTATAACTTTTACGTTATTAATTATAACAATAGCAAATCTAATTTCCAATTATAGTTAGAGAATATTAATGATTATTAAATTGTACATAAACATAATACACATAAATAAACATCAGGTTCGTGTTATTGATTGAAATGTGTATTGTATGATATCGTATTATGCTATGTATTCATACTATGTACTCAGATACTATGACACTTGCGTAAAGGTATAGCATTATCTAAATGCATTTCAAGATGTAAAGCTAGCAAGATGCAAGCAGAAATATGCAGCATTTATGGTAGTAGACATGAAATCATCTTTTCCTTTTTATCAAGTATCATCGCTAAAAAAAATATATACAATTTTCCTTTTCCTTTTCAATAAAATACATTTTACTTTTGGTTTGAAACAAAATTCAACAATATTTTCACTAATAACAAATGCTGCGGAAAGACTTTGCGAAATTATGTCAAAAATAATTTTCAAGTGTATAATATTTGTTGAAATGAATCAACAAGTTTAGAACTGACACTGTTGATTTGATTATACTATTATTCTATTATATGCTTTAGCGCTTAAGTATTTATGTTTAAAAAGCCACTTCATAAAAGTGGAAAAGTTGATGGAAAAATAAGTGATAATACTGTTCGCTAAGTTATATTTAAAGACTATTACTGATAACAAGAGTAAAGTTAATGAATTCGTTAACTAAGACGGAAATAGCTTCAGAAGAAAAAGTCATAAACTTTTATTGTAACGGGCTGTTCTATTAACTAAAAATGAAACTTTCGTCATTTTTGCTTAAAAGAATTCACGAAAATCACAATTTACTTAGCATACGTATAATTTTGATTAAATGTGTTAAGTATTCATTAAGTTTCAAATGAAGATTTCTGTACATGAATAAAAGATATTCTCAATTCACTTACAAATATACTGAATTTGTAGTATTCAAATGTACAAGTAAAAATGGTATAATTACTAACAGAATTTATAATGTACCTATAAACTTGATTAACATTTAGTAACAAAAATATTTTTAACTTATTGTTTTTAATTTTATCATTCATGTTAAATTCTAGACTCTATGTGTATGTGATATGAAAATGACTTCATAATATATATGATTATGTTAAAATAATAATGATTAGAAATTGTGTTTCTTCAGAATCTTTTGCTCTGAAAGGTGTTACTAATACGTCCATAAGAACCTTCAATTTAGATATCGTTTGAGAGTAGCATCGCAGAATTCTTGAAATTTTAATAGCACCCTACAAGTGTCTGATCGTTATCTCAAGATAGAACATAACAAATTTTGATAAAACCAGTTTCAACAATCACATTACCATATTGAAACATTGCTAGGATGCTTATTTTCAAACTCTTTAGAAAAAAAGAACTCTCGAATTATTAATACTCAAAAAATAATTGTTATAACAAAAATGTACACACTTAGCATTTCAAAAGGTCTACTGCATTAAATGACACTAATATCAAAATAATTTGTTTGCAAAACTAAATGAGTAAATAATTACATTTTCTACTTTGGTGTACGTAGAATTTGTAAATCACAATAAAGTAACTTGAATTTGCTGTTAAAATAACTTATTTGTTTTGTAATAGTAAGTGAAACTGATTGTTTTGATAATACAACATAAAGTTAAGATAATTTATTTCATCCAATTACTCTAACTGAAATGAGGTATTTAATTAAGACAGCAGTAATTTTCAGTAATAACGTCATCGCGTTTGTTACAACTTGAATTTTACGTCATCTTAACTCTAAATATTTATTAAAACAATAATAAAGTTACTATTAAGAATAACGCTAATTAATAATTACAGTAAGTAACACTTTTAATTATTTTTTGTTTATTTGTTTTTGTTCTACGTGCACAGAAATATGTTAACATTCCAACGCAGTTTATTGCTAAAAATCAGCCCAACTACTGTTTCTAGCTCCAAGTAACTACAATAGCATTTTTTATTACGCGGGCCGAAAAACAAAAAAAATTTCCTTTGTGTGTATAGCATATCATATTCAGTTTTCATAAAATTCAAAATACTGTTTCTGTTCACATGCTGAGTCCTCTGTAATTGACTCGACGCGCAAAAGAGATGGTTTGAGATGTGCTCTGCGCTCATTGACCCGTTGCAAGTTGACAAGGACCCATAGTTTACCAAGTTCAGTTATGTTTTGTACACTGATTGGCCCTCCAGCTACACTAATGAGCTGAAGTTGTGGTAAATATGTTCATAATGTTCATGCAACACGTTTTACACACATTTATTTTTAATGTACAGTCGTTGATTATTAACTTCATTTTGCATTTAAACAATACTCAAAAGTTTCAACATTCTAGTATTTTTATTACTAAATATTACAAAATTATACACTAAGTAATCTATATAGGTTGAAAAAAAGTTTCGAAATTATTAAAATATCTTGAAAAATATAGGGAAAAATAACTGCTAAATATTAAAAAAAAAATTTAATTGTAGATTCGGATTCTTCATGCGAAAAGATAAGTAAGTTTTATCTTAAACTTTTTTCGATTTGTAATAAATGGCGTAATCGTAGTAATGATTTTTCACCTGGTTCTGTAAAAAAGAAAACGATGTAAAACGAGAAATACTCTTTAATTTTTTCACTTATATTGTGTTAATTATAGATTGAAAAATCAACAATTAACTTTAAATAAGTGTTTAACACTTATATTTACAAATTTTGTACTTCTTAAATGCCAATCCGCACTTTTTATTGCACAGATTCAGATTCTGCGTAAAAATAGAAAAAATCGTGATATCATATAAAGGTAAATAGAACTAGAAACGTAAAATAAAAATAACATTTTACAAAATCTCGCCAATCCATAAACGGATTTTAAAATGCATACTACATTTTATACACAATGTAAAATATTAATTATACATTTATTTTTATTTTTACCTTTATTTAGCCGACAGACTGTTACATTTTCGGTTTACACTTTAAAACATTTTAAATACAATTTTCACAATATTTTCTACCAATATGTGATATAAAAATATCTTTAAAAAATAATTAATAAATTGATCTATTATTTGAATTGGAATTTTAGAAAATACTGTAATATTTTTTTTTCTCAGCATTATAAAAATGTTATTTTATCAGGTTAGATTCGTTTTAAAAAGTTACGACGTTTTAGAATAGGAATAAAATGAGAATGAGCCCAAGAATAAAGTAAGTTCAAGAAGTTACAACAAAGCTATTTAGGATCGTCGAATATTATCAAGTGAAAAACAAAATACACAGACAAAAATGTTCGTAGTTCCATTAACTACATTAAGCATTGTTGTAATCGATGTTGTTGCAGGAAATGTAATTTATGTCTAATACAATAATAATCTGTATTTGTAGAAACTACAGTAAATCGTACAACACATTTTAGTCACAGTAACTACAGTTTGTACCTGTTTTTCAGTCCAGTGAATCTACGTGTTTAACTTAGCTTTTGAACTGTTGCTGTCATATATAAAAAACTGCATACAACCTAAATACAAAATAATGATTAATATAAATAAATGTTCATACTGTTATAGGCATTTTTATAAAGAAACATGAAAAATAAAATAAACTTACAATACAAATATTGAAAAAGATTTTCATGACAGAAAATGGTATATTTTTCTTCAAGGGAAATAAAAACGGAAATTCAGTTTTCCGAGCGAAGGAAAAGAACAGAAAATTCTGTTTTCCGAAAACTCCCTAGGGAGAAAAACTGCGTTTTTTGTTCACGTGAGACGAAAAACATAAGTTCTTTGTTAGTCTGTTTCCATATTACGTTTAAAGTAAATACGGTCGAAAGTACAGACGGTACATTATAATTGTATGAACTGAACCGAAATTAATATTTACTTAAATCAAATATATGAATAATTATTAATATTGAATAGTCTAACTGATAATATAACAATAATAATGAAAAAATGTTATAATAAGTTGTTGAGTTGTTTACATAATTAAGTGTTTATAATTTTGCTCAGGTAATCAAAAAGATTACCGATTATCTAAATAACTTTTTTTTCTTTCAATTATGATTATCGAAAATGTCATAACCTATTTGGTAGGCAAAATAAAAGTCAAAATAAAAAATAATACTATATTTATAATAAAAAATACTATTTTTATTATAAATATAGTAACCTATTTCCTCCATGCGTGGGAAAAGAGGTTAACTTTTCCCTCTGAAAACACGTTGAGAAAACAGGCCACTTTTCATGCCCTTGTTGGAAAAAGTATCGTGTACGACTTGTGGAAAAAGTTGGCGACACACGAGCATGTGTGACATCACTCGCTTCGCTCGTGACGTCATTTCACACGCTCGTGGAATCGCCAACTTTTCCCACTAGTTGTACAATATACTATATCATATATGAATCTGAGAACAGCTCGATATCAATGTAAAAAATATTATAAAATAAAATAAAAAATATAATATTTTATATGTACTAGTTTTTTCCATAAAATATAATAATTTTCTTCATAGATGTCCAGTTGTCCTCAGATTCATAAATGGTATAGTATTTTTTTTTTTTTGCAATTTACAATAACTTTTATTACACTTTTATTTAGCGTGTATGTGTATAGTTTTTAAGATTTCAAACTGAAATTTTGTGTTATTTAATTTTTATTACTAAAATTAATAGATATTTATATAAGTTATGAATGATTTATAATATTAATATTTATTTTTTTAGCTAACGGGACCAATGAAGTCAATTTTCATTACCCTGAGAATGTTGATTGACAAAGCCAAAAATATTTCAATTATTTATATATTAAGATAAATTCGCTCAACTTCGAAATATTAAAAAATACATTTTAAAAATAGTTGTAATATTTTCAATACATTTTTGTTAATAAAAATACTGTAGATATTACAGCTAAACATAATACTGTTGTAGATAAAGAACTGTAAATACTGTAACGGTCCTGATTCTTTCCTATAAAAAATGCTTATGCTGATCCACCTTAATTGGCCCAATTTTAACATCTCCCATATGGAAATATTCAACTGGTTCAATGTTGGGCCATCATTGGCCCAACATTTCGCTTGACATTGCGAAATCGTTGGGATGAAACGCCACCCCAAGGTTGATTAACAGCGTTGTTTCTGGCATCAAGCAGTTGGTGCATTAAAAAAGTTAATTTTAAAAGTCGGTTAGTTAGGTTGTTTTGACGTTATTATCCAACACTGAGCGAAAAATGTTGTCTCGATGTTGATACAACTTCGACTCCATACTTTCATTTTTCATAAATAATAGTTGGCATGTCGCTAATTATACAATATCAATGATAAAGATAGTAACAACATTGTCACGATACTGTTGTACGATATGTGTATAATTGATTAATTTCTATACATCAATTAACATTGTTACGACGTTAAATTAACGCAGTTATTCGACGTTAAAAACCGATGTTGAAACAGTATTGTATATTATGTTCTTTTTAATGTTGGTACAATGTTGGATATCCATCGTATACAAACAACGTCTTCACAACGTTGATTCGACTAGCAAGTCGTACGTAAGTCGCTAATTTCTACATGGGCTGTTAGATACATTTTAAAATTGGGTCAGTTTTTTGCAACACGTCTTGCTACTGAGTTTACAAATGTGGCTTTGTGAATAAATAAAATTCGAACAAAAATATCTAATCAATATGAAACCAACAACATTCATCGATACCAGCCGACTATATCTAAAATTCCAATACATGTATTTTTTATCAAAATTTTTTTGAAATAGTAATGTTATTAAATATTTACTATGTAACATATAAGAGCTTTTACACTTTTATTCTGCAAAATGCACCACCAAAGATAGCTGATATAATTGATTATAACAATTTTTTAACTGCACATCAATTTTACCGTCATATTATTAATGCAACATTTTGTCTCTTTAAATTAAATTATAATTTTGCGTCTAAATGTTAACATTAAAATGTACCTGTCATTAAAGTAGCTATGGTGATAATGTTTACTACTACTAAAGTATAATGATGTTTGACACACTCCGTTATTTTACAACATAACGAGTAACTAGCTATCAGAATGGTATCATAAAGGGACATATACTTTGTGCACTTTATGTGAATCTGTGTTGTATCATGTAACTGTGGCGAATTAACGACCGGAAATTCACACAAGATAAATACGTTACAGAGTTATTGGTGCGAAAAAAGTCATTCTTTTAAGGAGCATCAACCTAAGTGATTGAAATTATTCGACGTCAAATACATTTACAAGATTGCCAAACACGCACACAATCTTCTTTAATTCATTATATTCGAATTCAATGAATATATCTTTTAAATGTGACACTGTATAAGTCTTATGAAAATTGTTTGGTAGTTTAATGTTAAATAATTATAATTATGTCATCTAAGCGACAAGTGAAACAAGTGACCTGGCAAAACTTGTCCCATTTACCTAGTAGGCTGTTCAATTGGATCGTAAATTTCGATTGAAATGAGTTTTACCTGCATTGGTAACTCTACACAGAAACAAATTATTGATCAATTCCGCAGTACTAATGACTTCGTACACTCAGCAACATTAATGCTCAACCGATTAATACATTTGAGACTATTTATTTTATGTTAGTAAATTTGTTAGTTTCTAACTAACTTCCGAGCAAAATGTACAATAAATTAATTTAATATTGACAAAATACATAACTTACTAACTATAGTAAACAAATTACACTTATAATTTATTTGTATGAATGTACTTTTTATTTTTTACATCGTTAAATGATCACTGATAATTAGTTATTGAAAGAATAAATACACGAGTACAATTATTTATACTCGCATTAAATTTGTTATCAAAATAATTGACCGAAGAATTTGCCACAAATCTAGCCGCACAATTGCTGTTACGATAAGAATTATCACTTTCGTAATAACTATTAAAATTTCTGGTTACACGATTTACCGAAAATCTAACCACAAAATGGTATACTTCAACTCATGTAATAAGATAGTACCAAATATTTATGCAAGAAGCTATAAATAAAAAGAAACATTACATCTAGAATAGAGTATTTCTAACAAGCATTTGCATAATAAATAACGATAGCGATAACAATATCATATTTATAAATCAAAGTAGATTTATAAATCGCTGGAATTTGGTTAATAATTGATTTTGCTAGTAAATATATAATTATTGTAATTGGTTCTAGTATCGTGCAGAAATATTTAAATTTATAATTACTTGGATACAAGTACATTTTTTAGATAACAAACAAAAGAATAAAACAATTCATATAAATATAGAAAAATTATTGACTATTCTATAATAAATAGCTTGTGTTATGGTAAAGTTAATTATTTTAAATAATTTATTTGATGTTAAAAATGACCAATTATTTAAATTAATAATGTGTCAGTTAAATATACATAATATGATTTATAAAGTTAATTATTATCGAACGTGAAGACTGTGAAGTGCTACCAATTCTCTGGCTTATAATTGGTCGTTTGCAAATAAAAAATGACAAAATAATAAGCGAAATTTAGTTTCAACACCGTTATTGTTTAAATTCTTTAATTTCTATTATTGAATATTGATCATATATTTACCAAAATAGCACAAAAAGCGCGCGCTTTTAATCTAGTTACAAGACATAATAAATAATGTAATTTATATAATAACTATTTTTCAATTAGAAGTAACGAATATTAATAGTAATTATCTTTTGATTCTGAAATTGGAATATAAATTCGGAATATTAATTTAAATAGCCTGTCTTTGTACTATTTTCATTATTAATAATATTGTTTGCAACTACATTATATAGAGTTTATTCACATTTCTGTTATTTGGAAGATTGAATTTTCTTTTATCAGTGGATATTAACGAAACTTGCATATAACAAATTCAATGACTTTCTAACTCTCTCTAAATGAAGTAACGCAGATAATCATTTTGAATTACTCAAAGAAAATGATATATTAAAACAAACATACCTATTCTTAGTCATTATTATTTATAGAAAAAAGTAAAAAAGCTGTACAAATATATCATAAATCTATTAGTTAAAATTAAAAGTATTTTCATTAGTACTTGTACACGCAAAAAATTAAATGGTAGATACAACAAATACGATAGTAAGATCTACCATTTTGTAGTACATTTTACCGCAAAAGTGGTAAATGTTATCACTTTTTGGTAAAATTTACCATCGTATTTGTTGTGTCGACCATTTATTTTTTTGCCAACTCAATAACCAAATAATGAATGTAATTTAGATTAATTTTAGGGATTCAGATCATGGGATATTATTTCAGAAATTTAGTAATAAAAAGAATTTATGATGACACGCAATGATAATAGGATTAAATAGATTTCATACGAAATCTATTTAGGGGATTCACTTTACTTGGCGAAGTGCGAACTTTCCCCATAAGATCTCGTCCTTTCACGTGCCAAAAATTCCGCAGTGAAAGAGTTTGTATACAATATTGTCGTCAGAACATAATTATTTGTACCAAAAATTCCGCAACTTTTTATATTTAATATAACTTTTCATTGATTTTTAACAAAATATTTTTATTTGTTCAATAAAATAAATAAATATTTTATTTTAATTTTTTATTATAAATTTTATACTCTATTCGTAATAAAATGCGGTAAAATTAATTAAAGCCAGAAATACCATTTTTGTGTCACTTTCTATAGGATATTTTATAAAATGAATTTGCTTTCATGAAATTCAATAACATTCAAGTCTGAAAAAGTTCTCATATCTAATATACAGTCTCATTAATTTAAAAGTTTGGTATTTAAGTTTCCGACTTATTTTGTATATTCTTGTACAAACAATAAAGAACGATTTTCATGGTTTCACTAAAACACAGGTGCAAAATAATGGAAGCATAGAATCACGCGAAATGAAATTTTATTCGGATGGAAATTGAAGGCATTCATTTGGTACTGACGGATTAAATTAGTATAATCTTAATGAACTCCGAAATGCAAAAGATTTTGTTTGCAAAATAAAACAATTTTTTAACAAAAAAATTATACGCAATCGCTGAAAATCGTAAATTGTTTCTGTTAATGAATTTTACATTATTTATATATTTTCAGTATATTATTTTTTTTATTATTTTATTTTTCTTATGTAAATGTTACAAATTTGCATTCTTTATCATACTAAACAAAGTACTATGATCACTTTAATTTTTTTATTTTTGATTATTGTAATTTTTGTACATATGTGTAAGACGCATGTTACATATATGTTGGCAATATGTTTAAGAACTGAACTTAATAACAAAAATTTAACATTAATAACGAAAAATTGCGTCAAAAAATCCTATATAATCTCACTAAATTTTACTAAAATCACACAAAAATTACTTTTTGTATCTTTAAAAAAATATTGTAGAGTGATATTTTAAAAAATATTTAGCCTTGTCAATTGTAGTCAAATTTAAATAAAAAATACACACTATTTCATTATAAAAGATCGTATTTTAAAATAAAATATATTAATTTTGTTCACGTAAAGTTTAGAGTCAATGTTTTGACACTTTCGTCGCCTTTAACTTGAAGCATTTTGGGGTTGATAAGAGGCTTCAGGGTAGTAGTTGGACACGGCATAAATTTGCGATTAACCACGATCGGTCTAACGAGCGCCAGGTTGAACCTGAGGTCAGATGGCTTTGCCTAATAGCGAAACCGCGCTGTAATTATGTCGGTTATTCGTCGCAAGTAAAGTATATATTATATATGTATTTATATGATAGCTGTTTTGTATTTCTCTCATATTATAAAACGTAGAATAAGTTTGTTTTCATAGAATGTAGTGTAAATTTCCATTACATGTGCTTTGAAGTAGCACATGTTTGCAAATGACAATTTTCCATATTTAACGTTCTATAATGTCATGAATTTCATTAAGTAAATTTATAATTGCATGTTAGCTTGCTAGTAAACATAATATTATATATCATAACCATTTCTTTAACTTTAAATATTTATCAACTTTCAGTTAAATTACACGCATAGAAATAGGTTAGTAAATATTACTGAGAATACGAGTAATTGTGTGACAGTATCTGTTTTTTAGTAAAATTTAAGAATTTTTTGTAAAATTTGCACAAATTTGATGAATTTTTACGAAAT
>JABFPJ010003635.1:0-15634 GCA_022817425.1 Gryon sp. ZL-2020
CATATGCTTCCCATAAGTTTCCCATATGCTTCCCATGTGCTCTCAATAAGATTCCCATAATTTATTTTAACTTTTTGGCCCTGTTTTGTCCTCATTAGCTGCTACTGGTAATTACTTGGCCATAACTGTACCATAACAGGCTTATAGATATAATGTTATGGTGTGGAAATTATTATTATGTAGTAACAATTTGTATAATATAATAAGTCAGAAGATGAATCATTAATGATAATCATAATTTGGCCATTTTTGGCTTTATTGCCTATCATTTATAAAAAGTTGGCCTTATCTGGCCCTGAAGATGTATACAAATGTGGTATGTTTGAATCAAAATCGTAATTATGTAACGCATTATTATATAGCAATGATATATCAGTTTTGAATACAAGCAAAATACTGATCATTCATTCATAGCCATGATTTGGCCATTTTTTGGCCCTATTATCTGCTATGTTTAAAAAGATGGCTTCATTTGGTCCTAAAGAGGTACATAAATGCATTATATGTGTATCAGAACTGTAATTACGTTACATATTATCATGATATATCAGTCTTAATACAAGCAAAATACTGATTATTCATTCACGGCCATGATTTGGCCATTTTTTGGCCTTATTATCTGCTATGTCTACAAAGGTGGCTTCAATTGGGCCTAAAGAGGTACATATATGCATTATATGTATATCAGAACTGTAATTATGTTACATATTGTCATATAAAAGTAATGTATCAATCAGAAATACTCGTCCGGACACTGAACATGAAGAAGAAGAAGAAGAAGAAAACGTCGTTTCTTAATTTGCACGAAAAACGTCGATTTTCGGATGTTAATATCTCGCGAACGGGTGGACCAATTTAAAATTTGTTTTTCTTTTTTGTCTTCAGGTCGATGATGGCAACAATATTATAGCAAAAAAATGTGCAATTTTATTGTTATTGTTGCCTTTTTTGTATGTTGAAAAATGGCATTTGTTTGTATCTGAAAAGAGACACGGTAGTGCTGGCCGCACAAAAACCGTTCGTTTTTTTTGTACTTGGCCAGAGACACTACCGTGTCTCTTGATATATATATGTAAGTACTTAAAATTTAATCATTTAATTAATAAACAATACACAAAATTAATATTCATTCAAAAGCAGATCAGTTTTTGTGATTTTTCAAAATAGATGTTTGTGTATTATTTTTAAAATATATTTTCAAAAATATTAATTAAAAACCATACATTGACTTATTAATTTTTTTCCATTTTTTAATAAAAGAAATATTTTACTTAATAATATATATGAGTATTATTAAATAAGTTTTTATGTTCATTTTTTTTAGATGCATTAATACAAAATTTTTAAATAGAGCAATGTAAATGATCAATATTTCCTTTTTATAATATAAGAAAATCATTAAAAATTTAAACTGATTAATTATTTGAAAACGTGATTTTCACAAAAACTAATAATCATTTATATTCTAATTTTTCCCCCTGAAATCAACCATACCCGAATAGAAATGTTTGAAGGCTTACCTCGAATATTTCAAGGTCCTTTAATGAAAAATCGAATTTAAGGTTGCATATTGTGGTTTTTTAAAGGATCACAAAAGTTTTGCCTTGAATAAAGGCTGATGTTTCATACGCCTTCATATAGTCTTTATAGATTGGCCTTACTTAAGAATTTAAAGGCTGCCCTTTATATACTCTTACCAGGCCTTTATAGGTTATATTTAGTTCAGCTTTAAGGGCGGATTCTTATTAGAGCTGTATATGACCTTTACAGATTGACGTTACTACAGTCTTTAAAGGCTGCCCTTTACACGACCCTTAATGGTTGTACTTACTTCAGCATTTGAGTACTGCTTTTTATTAAGTCTGCAAATGAACTTTATAGATTAGTCTTTCTTGAGCCTTTAAAGGCTGCCTTTATATTACCATTATGTAGCCTTTTTTAGATTACATGTAATTGTGCTTTTAAAGAATTATAAGTAACGAAGTGAAAATTTTACCGACAACGGTCCAGTAGCCGTGTGGTTAAAGTACTACATCATCCGATTAGCATACGGTAGGTAGGTATCGAGCTCGAAACTAAGAGAGAACATTGTTTTATAATGGAGAATTTATTTTACAAAGCCAACATAGTAAAATTAAGTCCATGCATTCCCCAGTGACAGCGTTAATCAAATTCCTAGTAAAATTTACTAATTTATTTCTTTACGTGTAAGAATCATTTACACTGAACCGAAACAATGTACAGTTACACAATGTTTACATTACCTGGATTGTAAAAGTACACAACTTGTAGTGTACAAATACATCAAAACACAATTTACATCAATACTTTCATCGAAATAATTCAACACATGTTTTTAAATGTAAATATAAAAATCGTTTTTTTTAATTTTAAAGACTATGTACGTTAAAAATTATTAAAAGCACTATGTATGTTAATTACACGTTTGCTTAAGTGTTTAATAAATGTTTTGAAATTATATGATAACTTATTTAATGTACATTTCAAGTATTTTATATTATATTAATTAATTTGCAGACTTTTAAATGACGGGATATGTTTATCTTAATGAAATGTATTTATTTTAATATATTATATAGTAAATTTAAATTAATGAATAAATAATTTAATTTTGCTATATAATATATTCAATTTAATAAATAATCTTATTTATTTCAATTATGTTTTCTTATATTAAGTTATTTCATAACAAGTACAAGAAATTTATTTTAAAGTTCTATTTTAGTGCCAAAATTTTTTATGTTATATGTCAAAAACTATTTAATTTCATGTATTGCGTAAAATTAAAATGTGTTTTTAAATTTAGATTATCTATGACCTTGCCATGGTACTGCGTGTCCTCATAGAAGACACTGCATTTGTCACCTTTACCACACGATTCTGGTTTGACCAGAACCGTGGGGAGGACAGTCGTTTCCTTGGTAGAAGGCCAGAATACCAGGCAGTAGTTTGGTCTACAATTATTAATCAGATTCAATTTTTAAGTATTTTCAAATAACCTCACTCGCCCCGTATGCGCATAGAACATTGGACCAGATGTTATGTATTTGTTTTTCATATTCATTATTATATCTTTGTCTATATCATAATACTATTACATTTTCAATGTAAAAGTACACTGCCTGTCAGTGGTTGCTTGATGCCACTGACAGGCAGCGTAATTTTACAATGTACTTTTTTAAGTGTACATTATACATTTTTTCCTCTGAAGCCAACCATAGTTGTTTAATTTATTCATAAAAAATGATATTTTCTGATTTATTCTAACTCTCTCAGAAATTATTATTCTTCATCAAGTCGGCCTTGAAAAGTAAAACACACTCTATTCCATATGGGTCCACCCACATATGGGTCCACCTACATATGAGTTCCCATATGGGTCCACATGTGTCCACATATGGGACCACATATGGGTCAACATGAGTCCACATATTTGGCCACATATGTGTCCACATATAGGTCTACATCTGGGTCCACGTATAAGTCCACATATTGGTCCACCTACATATGGGTCCACGTATGGGTGGATTTATAAAATATTGACAATTTCTACACGGAAAGCGAAATAAAGGAAAAATAGAATGACATCTTATACATTAATTCCTTAATTTTAACAAAAATAAAATAATTTGAATGAAAACCTTTAATAACTCAAAAGTTATGGTATGAAAGTATCAATTGGTTGGTTTTTTTCCTTAAATGCGAGTTGAAGTTTAATTTCTTGACTCCCGCGGTATTTTCCCTTGACGCTCGAGTTTTTTTCACTCTAACGTCAAAATTTAAAATTTTACCGCCTAAGCTTTTATATTGTCAGCAGTTGTCAAGCTATTTTTCCTCGATTTCGCTTTCCGTGTAATAATAAAATAAAACATAAAAAAGTTTTTATAGGAAATATAATATAAAAATCAATAAAAAAAGTTGTATTCATATTTCATAAACTTTATAATTTGAATAATTGTTTTACAGACATGGAGGAGGAATGTTTTCCAGTAATGTCAATGAACAGCACCTCGTGTACAATATCGAAGATCGATTTAAAGGAGGAAGAAATAGATATCGAGGATTGTCCGATAAAAGGCGAGCCAATCAGTGCTCCAAGCAGTCCAGGATCGCCCGCTAGTCCATCCCAGAATCTGGTTAATGATAACAGTAATGGGATTATTACGATAGAACCTCATGTTTTGCAATTTACAAAAACGCAAATGTTACATGCGAGCGACAGTGAAGATGATGATGAAGACATGTATCAGGTATATATATATTTATTTTAATATATATTATGATATATTAATATTAAAAATGATTATAATAAATATATTGAAACTTATTTGTAAAAAATATTAAAAGACACAAATGAAAGATGTGTAAGTTTATTATTATTAATATTTTTTAATTATTATTAATTATTATTCGAATGCTTTAGAATATTGACATCCAAGACTTCGATGTGTCCTGTATTGAAGCTGATGGGGAATGCCAGATCAACGATGCGAGTCAAGGATTGCCGCCAACACCGCCGAGCAGCGCGAGCTCGGATAGCGAAACATCTGCCTCGTGTTCGCCGGAACGTCGTGATTCACAGACATCCACCCACGTGCAGAGCCTCAAAGGATTACTGACACCGCGACTTTATGTCACAAACGCACCTCACGCGCATACCACAAGGCGACCTATTAATACTCCTCTCATTTCATGTCAACCGGTGAGTCAACGTATTTCCCAACATTTCAACATAAACGATTACTCAGAATTAAATTGGCTTATCTTTATAATTAGTTATTTATACTTGATACAAATGAAATAATATGAATTCTTGTATGATTTTCTTTTTACAGAAAGGATCAACGGGAATACTCGTGTTGACTGAGGAAGAGAAAAGAACTCTTTTGGCAGAAGGTTACCCCATTCCAACTAAACTTCCTCTGTCTAAGTCTGAGGAAAAGTCGTTGAAGAAAATACGAAGGAAAATCAAGAATAAGGTATATTGATATTTTAAACTTAAACTTCTTTTAAGTAGCTGTATGTTTGATAACATTAATTTTTTATTGTGTTTCTTCGTTTTTTTTTTTAGATATCTGCACAAGAATCGCGTAGAAAGAAAAAAGAATATATGGACAATCTGGAGAGGAGAGTAACCGTACTGACGACGGAAAATACATCCTATAAAGATAGACTGAACACTTTAGAGGAGACAAATCGTGAGCTGCTGAAAGAATTACATCGCTTACAATCAATGTTGAAAGAGAGGTCTTCCTAGTTTGAATTGAATCGAAGGCATTCCGATGAACTGAGCGTTTGTCGAATTTTGCTGTTTACATTCCAGAAGTGAATGTATTTAAGCATTATGATTAGCACGCACGTTTAATTTTAATGATACTTTTAATTATTATTATTCTAAGAGTATAGAAGTTTAATAAGTTTTGTTGTCTTAATTGCAGATAGACAGGCGTTGTTCTTTTTTTCTCTTTTTTTATAGACAAACCAAATATCATACAAATACCTTTTGTGAAATTATACAATGCGTTTGTTTAATATTGTTTTTGTTTATTAAACATCTCTGATATTAAGATGATTTTTTTACAAACATTTATTAATTTTGTTTATATTCAAAATAGATATTTCGTTTTTATCAATGCTTTGAGAGATGTTGTATTGCGAGAAATTGTAATTACAGTAAGTGAAATGTAATTTCATTAAAAAAAGCAACGTGATAACTTCAGCGAAACAAAAAAAAACGAAATTGTACAATCTTGGCAATGTGCCTTATGACGTGTTTGAATAAGAACAATATTTTATATTAATAAAGAACAAATTTATGTAAAGTAAAATGTCTGTCCTTTGTTAATACAAAATAATGTTCTTGCTCGAAAACGCCGATATTTATTTTTTGTTGGTATAAAAGTTGTTATAGAAATATTGTCTGCTGAATTTTAGACAACTGTTTATCACTGCAAACATTGCAATGATAAACTCTCTAGATAGAAATATTTTTAATGATTGTTTATAATCATGTACAAGTGCAATACTTTGAAAGCAAGTGTTGAAGTATAATTTTTATTATATAACTTTTTAAAAAGAAATTACATTCTTTTATAATAAAACAATTTTTAACTTCTAGTTTTAACTTCTAATCTAGGAACTAATGAAAATAATTTTTTAAAGCAAAATAAATGCATTTTGAAATTATATTTCAGATCTAAGACTGTACAAAAATATTAATTTGAAATTATACAATGTTAAAAATAAGTATTAAATTTTTGAAAAAAAGAAATGTTTTGATCTAACTTCGAAAGAAGAGTAAGAAAAAAAGAATATAATGTAAAAAAATATAAATTTGGCTACTTTAAGTTTTATTAAAGAGTCTTTTGTTTTAGCCTTTGGACTGGTATTATACTATTATCAACTTTACATGTTCTATGCGACATCAAATTTAATTTGATTCAAGTAAAATCATGTATTCAATTTGTGATTAAAATCTAAAATTCGAAATTTATACTGTAAAATAATAAAAAATAAATAATTTTCATACAACAAGAAAGAAGCAGCATATTTTTTAATTTTATTTTCTCAAATTTAATTTATACTTGTTAGTGTGCAATGCTATATGTAATCAAACAAAAAGCAACGAGTTAATTGTGTCTTCATTTGACAATTTTGAACTAAAATTCACGCGTTCCAATGTTTCTATGTAACAAAAGTTACTGCATCATATATTTAACGAAACAATATATTGAATCACATTTTTCATCAAACTTTTGATTTTACCGCTGAATTGTTTACAAATAAAAGCAATTGTTATTTCATAAGAAAAAAAGTTCCCTAAACATTTTCCCATTTATTCATCAAAAGTATTGAAAACTTAGATGTACAACTACAAATACAGTTTAAAGCGTATTTTTATAAACATTTTATCATATTTTGTATATATAGAAAACAAAAAGAAACTATACATGTTTTGCATTTATTAAAAGATAGTTTATAATTGTTTAAAGTAGATCAGTTTATTATAAATATATATAAATATATAAGTATCACTGATATTCCACTATTAATTTATTGCTTCACATCATTTGTTTATCGTGCAGATTCATTAGAGTTTTAATACGACCATCGAATTCCAAGAATTTGTTATCATATTGCCAAATGATTATGGGAATCGTGCAAAGCGTTAATGTTCCTTTATTTTTCACACTTATTTAGATCAGAAGCAACAAAAGTTATTTTATTATAAATTAAATAATCATAAAATTGTAAAATTTACTGAACAAAAAGTTATAATATTTAATCTTTCATCAAGTGTTTCTAAGTATGAAAAAATAAAAGGACTGGATTTGAGAATATAGATTTATTTAGCGAAACATAGAAAATACATTGAAACTTCATTAAGTAATATATATTTTTTAATGCGACATATTGCGACAAATTTGGGAGTATGTGTGAGAGAAAAAAAGTCGTTCAATCACGTGTAACTTAAGATTTCCACCCAGAGAAAAAATGAGTAACTGATTTAAGTTTAAATATGTAGATATTTGTATTTAAATTTATGTTTAAAATGAGAGTACAATTTTACTTTATATATGAATGCAATTGTGACAGTTGACATGTTTTATCTGGGTAAACGAAGCACAAACTTAATTATTAAGTTTAGGGATATTTTTACAAACGAAAGCGTTAAAGAGACAAAGAATATATATGTAATATTTGAAATATATATATATATAATTGAAATATAATATGTACGCGTAAGTGTAATAAAACATACATATATGCAAGGTGACGATTAATAGTATGATACGAATTATTAAGATGATGTTATTAGTCGTGATTACCGACGTTAAAAATTTTTCAAAATATAATTCAATTAATAATAAGAAGTCAGAGCGAAATGTTCTATCTTTTGTATTATAATATTTTTTACCTTTTTTGATATTTCAATATTATCTTGTAATTAATTCTATGGTATTAAGGAAAAACCAATTAAATATATAGGGAAATTATATACGCATAACTGGTTTTTCCTCAACACAACAAAATTTATAGTTACCTCATATTTTCTTTCATTATTTTAAATGAAATTTTTTTAATAATGACAATTATAAAACTTACCTTAGAAAATGTATTTAAATCTCCTTATAATTTACGACAGAATGTGCATTAAGTACAGAGTCACGCTTTGAGATGTTTTACAATATATTATATTGTAAAACATCTATATTATAATATTAATTTTACCATAAATATAGCAAAAGATACTATAACTATGGAGCAGCAAAATTTCGATATCATCTTAAGGATGGAAAAATTTATTGATACAATATGTAATAGAAAATAATTATTAAAAATATATCGAATGCGATATATAAATAATATGCGATAAATTGAAAATTTCAAAAATATATATATCATATCAAATCAATAATCAACGTGTTTTCTTGTATATATTTTAATAAGATGTTTATATTATATAATAAATTGGTGTATGTAAATAAAAGTATAAAATGAATAACAGTTAAAATAAATGTATGTATTAATTGAAAATAACATTTTTATAGTATATTGTACAACTTTTTCCACAAGTTCTACATAATTCTATTTTGGAATAATTTATTATTTTAACATTGTACTTAAATTTAATAAATGAAACATAATTTAAATAATTAAAAAATCTCTTGTTTTTCTTAGTATTATGAAACATAAAGCATAAATTTTTCCATCTTCTACAGATTATCAGGTAGAATGTTTTATGTCGTTTGAATGCGTTCCTTTCAAGTATACGAAAAATGATAAAAAGAACTTAAATACAGATGTCACATGTAATGAAACGATGAAATTGCGAATTTTTGTGTATCTGCAGTAAATGGTGTTATCAATATCATGTATAGTTTATACCAGTGTGCTGTTGATAGACATTTAATACAAATTATAGCATAATCTTATTGTGCGCCGAAAAACTTGTTTAAGTGATAAAATAAAAAACTGTCTCCAATTATAAGAAAACAAAGTATTTTCGACAATAAACACGTATTATTTGATAAACATTTGAATTCATTTCAATTTAATCATTGAAAATACCAAAATAACTTTTTTAAAACAATTGTCTTTATACATTGTAATTTCAACAGATGATTGAAATATTTTACAAGAAAAATGCAAATTTGTTCTTTTTTTAATATTTACAATTATCAATGCATTGTCCTATGGATCGATTTGAAATTATTTATCAAACATGATGATAGATTATACATATATGATACAAAATTGTATTTTATAATTTTTTTTTTCAATTTTAAGAAGAAATAATTTGAAATGAAAAATCCATTTGATAAAGAAAATATTTGTTGCGCCAATCATGCGTCAGAAAGTGAGATCTTCAAAGTACTCTCAATCAGGGCTGGACAGGTCAAATTACTCAATCACTTTTCTGTCTTACTTTTTAATTAAAAAATATATGCGAAATATAAATGCAAAATCGTAATTAATCATAGTTGATCATATTCATTATTCATATTGAATAATAATGAATTATTGCATTGCAATTTTGCAAATTACTTCATTCGAATGTTAATTGACGAAGGAAAGAATAATACATCGGGATTTAAATTTACTTGTCAAATTTGTATAAACTTATTTAAATTTCAATTTTCATTTCAACTTCTTCAACGTTTTTGTCACTTAAACTGCCCTGCAACATTTTCATACTCAGCCGTTCATCATTCTTATCGAAAATATCCACTGATCGATCTCCTTTAACTTTATTGCTTTTTGATCTATATAGTGGATTTTCAAATCTACTTCCAGACGCCAATTGGTTCTCATTATCTGCTGCCTTTTCTTCATCATCTGTGTTATTGTCCGTTAAATGAGGTCTTGCTAATTGAACGTTTCCTTCAGAGATGTTTTCAAAACGAGCAAAATTAAATGATTTGCTATTTCCGCTTTTTGAAGAAAATGCTTCTTCCACACTGACCCAAAATTCATACCATCCATCAGAAATTCTGAAAAATAAAAATTTGTTGTTCGAAAGATACATTTTAATTTCAATCATTGATGTTCTTTTCAATCTTAAACTCAATATTTTACTCTTATATATAATTTTTTTAATTGTCTGAATGAGTTTTTGATTATTATGGACAGCTAAATATAACAATAATTCGATTTATGAAGTAAGTGAAGAAAAAAAAAAAACTAATAACACTGCAAGCGAGCAATATGTGAAAGACTATTAAATTAATTTTATGCCATCATTTTTTATATTTAATTATATTTGTGCTATTTTAAAATATAATATATTTATCATGCAAATTATTATTTGAAAATAAAAAATTTATCTATGGAAAAGTTGATAATACAATTGCGTGTGAGTAATGCAAAATTAATGAGAACAAATGTTTACTGCGAACTTGACTTTATCCTGTATTAATATAAATGTTTATCCAACACTTCAATTACTGTAACTTGATGCTGCAAAAGTATTAACTGCAATAAAGGGAAACTTTATATAAAATTAAAAAAATTTGCAGTATATATAATTTAATATATGTACGAGAATGATTATTTTATTATAAAAAATATTCTATTATTGTATAATTTTATTTATATTTCTCGAAAATTTTTACTTTTAGCACAATTACATTTAACTAGTTGTTTACCATTTTATATGGAACTTGAAAAACGATTTAGATGAACAAAATGAACAGTCATACATGTGTACAGAAGACCTTATTACGTGGATGCAAACTTTCATATATCTTCAACGAGTAGGTCTTTTGCTCCATTTTCAAAATTGCAAAATCCAATTTTAAAACATATCAAACTTTCAAACTATTTTTATCGTTGTGCATTATTTTCAACTTGCACACTTTATTTTGTATTACTTGATTTTAGCTTATAAAAAACTTTGTTCTGCTTTTAATTTGTCGCGATGACATCTAATGAATACATCTTGTTTTAATTAGATAATAAAATATTTTTTGATCTAGCTGCAGAAAAATTTGTTCCCATAAAACTTAGAAAATTAGCACACACTTAATGAAAAATGCAGAGTAATTTAAAAAATATTGCTTGTATTTCTTAGTATTTGTTAACACTTATTTTACGAATTAAATATTAAATATTGTTATAAATTGTTTTATTTGTTTATAACTAATTTATTATTTGTTATTGTTATAACATGCTTTATTTGTTTACTTACTCTTTATTAGAATATCCTGATGATTTAAACATAACTAATAAAAATATTATTACTATAAAAAGACTTCCAAAAATGGGCGCCAAGCTCAGTAAAGGAGTTATGTCTTTGTAAGGATCTCCGGAATATTCGAATTTTTGTACATCAATATTTTCATCTAAAATAATTGCATTAAAATATTACTACTTTATGGTTATCATAGAAAATATAATAAGTAGGAAATTTATTAAAATAATTATTTATTAGAGCAAATGAAATTCATTATATAAATAGTTCATTAAATTCTAAAGTAAGAAAAATTGTAAAATTACAGATAAAGAAAACAATGTATTGAAATTTCATATTTTATAAACAACATTAATATTGTTCCCCTAATGCATTTTTCATCATATTTCAAATATGAATAATTTCAAATATAAATATTTCAAATACAAATAAAATAAATGTAAAAACAATTTTACGAAAAAAAAGAAAACAGCAAAGTTTGAATAAAATATTTCATCAAAGTTACCTTTAAACATTGATACCAAATGTTCAACTACCTGTTTGCTTCTGCTTCCAACATACGAATCTTTTTCATTTATTAAAATTTCTGTTCCGCCGTTGGAATTTCGACGAATATACCAGTTCATGTTATCCTTGTACTGATCGAGAACAGTTTGCGAAAGTCTTTTAATTTTTGGGAAAAAAATCTTATTAGATATTAAAATTCTGCCACCACAATAATCGCAGCAATGTCCTTCAATCTATAAAACAAAAAACATTGATATTATTCCGTTATTAACAAAATACAGAGTTTTATTAATTGTTGAAATTAATATGTAAAGACTTTTCATTCAATTAGAATTAAGTTTGTATGCATAAGATAATTAAAATGCATGAAAATCTCATTCAAAATTCAGTTGCAGAAATTGTTTGCATTGTCTTATGGACTTTATTTTTAATTAACAGCAAGGATCGTGACACCTTTAAAGGATCGTGGCAAATTGGCGCTAAACATCGAGTTCGCTGAATGTCACAGACTTCCTCCAAATACGCGTCTTGATTATTGTCCTGACATGGACATCCTTGACAATTTGAATTGTCGCTATAACTGTAAAGAATGCGACCAATAATTTCAGTAAATGATAAACGAAATTTAATTTTCAATTTTATTTTTCATGGAAATAACTTTTAGATGATGACTGAATTATAATTTATCATGAATTATCATTTTAATTTAAATGCAAAAATCAATTATTAAATATAAATTCTAGTTTTTTTTACCTGACAGTAAATTCCTGTCCGGAAAATTCACGTTTATTTTTATAATTCCACCAAATCCATTTTGAAAGTGACATATTTTGGCCATAAATTTGTACTGCTGCAACTTGTATATCAACCAACGGTAGTTTGATACTTAAAACATGATCTTCTGGTGGGAAAATGACTAAATCTGAGGTGCACGGTACTCTTTGTAAATGCGGCACAGCTTCCGATGAATAGTTCCAGTTTTTCGGATCCGCCCAGAAAAATGTTCCTTTTTTGATCCATCTGTGTATTTTACTGAATGATTCATCGAAATCGTTAATCTAAAATAAGAGGAAGAGAAAAAAATAAATCATATAAAATGAAAATTGGAAAAAATAAGTATAAAATGAAAAACCGAGAAGATAAATGTTCTAGAGTTCCATTATATAACTGAAGTTTCCAGACTTTTTCATAAATATAAAATAAAACTAATATATATTCAAGTGTACTTTGCAAATATGGCTTTTTTGATCTTTCTATTCTTTTTAATCTCTTATTGCGTATATCCATGTGGTTAAATCAATTTCACAAATCGAATGTATGTAATGATTACGATGCCCTTTGGTTATCTATGACGATATCACAATTGTGAGTGCAGAGAAACTATTAAATGAATAATCAATTTTACTCCAAGTTTCGTTTATTCGAAGGTTCACGGAAAATAACTAATTCATGAGCAACTATAATTTAACGCTAAATTATTATATGTGAAAATTCGGTGACAATTGGACATGTCCGCAGACAAAGAAGGGCCAAAAATTCGGATAATTAACATAATTTAATGAAACTTTTCGAATTCTGTAACTATACATTTTTTGGTACATGTAGAAGCTTAATTATTTATTAGTACACATATAATAATAGGAATAATATATTAATAGACATATAATAATCTGATCAGTAATCCTTGATAAAGGAAATACAGTCTTAATCCAGACTTAAGACGGTTGTTAGATAAACAGAGAAATGTCAGTTTATTTTTAAACATGGGTGGAATAATGATAATTTATAACACTTAACTCTTAATTAACCGATCGCCAAAATTTAACACAAATGACCGGCAGGGGTCTGTCGGACCAGGCTCGTGTTTGAAGAGTGTTATATAAAACTCGATTAATGCAAAATAAATCTTATAAATAGTTAAATCGAAAGTTAGAAGTGCGTTAGGAATACGATTGTCACATTCCGCTATTGATTACTATTGTTATAACAAAATTAATTAACAAAAATTATTATAAAAAAACTTTTGTATAGTGATTCGTAACGGGAAAGACAAATTTCAAGGAAAAGAATATGTCATATTAATTTGTTTATAAAAATATAGTTATTTAAACAATTAAAGGAAAGTCGCCTTAGTAACACACTTTGATACAATTTTGAGCGAATTTTACGCAAATGATTTGTTTTATATTTGATCAAATTTTACGTTGCGCAGTGTCCGCAAATTAGATCAAATGTTAATCAAATTTGTGTTAGCATTAAAAAACATATTCAAATTAATTATATTCCGATTTATCAATAAATCAATTAATAATAAAAATAATGACACTAGTATTAATATTAAATATAATAAATTAAGAAATTGGGATCACAAATATTACATTTATACACGGAAGGAATTAACTGATTAAAAATTAATGTGAATCTGGTTAAATCTGTGACGGTAATGTCGTTTTCATGATAATTGATAGATTTTGATTAAAATTTGCTTAATTTTCATGAATTTTTAATTTTGAAAGTTAATAGTAATTTTTACAAATATTTGATGAATTTTTACTGTCTTATTGTAAATATACAGAGAGAGAGTTTTTTTTATAACGTTAAAATTATTTTACTAAGTCAAAAAGGAAAATTTGCTAAATGCATTAACTGTCACAAGTTTACTGGGATACATAGTCATTTTCAATCAGTTATTTTCTTTCGTATACAATGTAATAGATGTAAAGACACCAATTGACAAACAGAATTGTTATAATAAGTTCAATTTATGTTTGATTTAATATTGTATTATGCATAATATATTTAAAAAATCGCAATGTGAAATAATAGTATTCACCTTGCTAATATATATTACAAATTGGTGCAATTACAGGCCTCACATATTTTGTTAATCAATTCTATAAAAGATGAGACATTTTAAGACAAAAATTGCTTTCTTATAACTTGTTGTTAATTTTATCACCTTATATCATTTTCCAAATTATTTTGACAATGCTTAATCTAATATTTCGTGTTTAAAGTCAAAATTACTTTTAAACTAACACAAAATGGGATTTATCTTAGCAAGTAAGTTTAATAGATTTTCACACCATGGTAATTAAATAAAAACATGTTTTATTAAAGTTTAATTAAATAAAAACGCCAACATTTAATAAAATTCAGAAATATTTACTTTAATTTAAATCAAGATTTATTTTATTTAAATTAAGAAAAATCGATTTTTTTGATTTTTTTTAAATACACTCAGAGAAAAGTGTTATGAAAATTTACTATGTTTTATAGTAGTTTGGGAATTTTTGCAAAAGAATATAAATTTTACTATGTTTTAAATTGAATTTTATTATGTATTCGTTGAATTTTACTATGTTTTCGTTGAAATTTACTATGTTTATATTGAAATTTACTCTTAAACATAGTAAAATTTTTACTCTTTTGCAAAAATTCCCAAACTACTATAAAACATAGTAAATTTTCATGACTCTTTTCTCTGGGTGGAAAAATCATGATTTTTTAGAACTCTGATCTGAAGTTTGTTTCTTGCATAAATATAAATACATTTGAATGAAAATTTAATAAAATATTTAGATATTATTTTTTGTTACTAAAATGTTAATTATATATGAATAATGTAAATAGTGCAGTAAAAAATTGGTTTATATAATTGAACATATATGTTACATATAATTGTAAAGTTTAGAAACAAGAATAATTGAGAATCATTGGCGAAAGCGAAAATGGGAAAAATGGACCCTACACTCAGAGACATATGATAGGGATTTTTAGTGTATTTAACATAATTTATTACTATGTGTCATGCCATTCTTGGGACGTGAAGGAAAAAAAACAAATTGTACTATAAAACATAGTAAAATTAGGCATAAATGTCGCGATATTTGCTGTAAATACCCTTAAAAA
>JABFPJ010003636.1:0-15634 GCA_022817425.1 Gryon sp. ZL-2020
ACTGACATAATGATGATTAATTTTATTTATTTCCCAATATCTTTCCATATTTGATGTTTTTGTGATATTATGATATAATATTATGTGATATTTTGTCCTGTGATATTTTGTCCGTTTGATATTTTGTTCGTATGATATTTTGTCCGTGATATTTTGTCCTGTGATATTTTGTCCTGTGATATTTTGTCCGTTTCCCCTTCCCTTTTACATTAACAAAACAAATATGAAACTGTATACGACGTTTTATTGGTTTTACTTTCAGATAATATAGAATTAGTGTCTGTTTATAATAAGGTATATTATAAAAAATAAATTGCTATTATAACTGCTACTGTGGTTTTTGGATTTGATCTTTAGTTTTTATGCAAATATGGACTTATTATATAATTATAATTTGACATAACGTTAAAATTGATGATTTCGATTCTTACAAATTTATTTTGTTTATGAAATTAATTACTTTATAATACGTGTAAATTTCCGAAAATGAGTTTCATGCAAATATTTACTCTAATGTAAGAAGACCACTTCAAATAATTATACAAAAAAATATCAGCTGGCTGAAATCTATCCTAACTGCAATTGAAACTTGACAAGCTCTTCGAGAACAGGATAATAAAAAATTTGACGCCTTAATTTCGCACCATCTAGTCTAAATATTAGCATGTAAAGGCTCTCCCTTCTATCCCTTTTCCCCTCCCACAAGCAATATTTTCGCATAACTGAATGACATGCATATGGTACATGTGTTTGAGTTTTATGTTACCATTTAAGTAGCTGTATACGAGGCATAAAATTCAACTTTAGCGCAGGAAGTCCCGTGTTCGTGCAGAGGTTTGCTAGTGGCGTTAAATCACAGAGTGCCGATGCGATTCTCTTAGAAGAGACATTTGAAACCAGTTTGAGGATCAACGAGCTGCCGACGTCGCCACATTGGCCCGATTACCTTACATGGACTCTCGTTCGCATTGCCTTCAAAACAGACGTGTTTCAAAACATCGTTTTGCTCTTGTTTTCTCAACTTTACCCCTCTTGAGTGTTTGTCTCTTTCTATTTTTTGGCATTATTTACAATTGAATTCGTGACATCGTTCAATTAGTCTTTCCCGGGTATCCTCAGTGCTTATTTTTCACGTTTATTATATATTTTTTTAATTAATTGTATTTCCTCCAAATTTTGCAATAATAAGCGCGTTTGGATGGAAATCTAATCGAGTTTAAGGCAACCGACTTGTGCAGCCACACGTGACGCGTTTAAACTTTTGCTTGTAACGTATGAAATTTCATTGGAATGCTCTGATAGACATTGTAAATCGAAAGGGATGTTCTGTGGAAATATATTCGTGATGCTTATAGAGAGTTGAGTAAAGCAAGGAATTTGCCAATATCTACAATTTAAATGCTATGATATACATATATTCACAAATCGTTCATTTTCTGAGTAATGACAAGGTATAACTTGAAAATATATAGATACAAATGAAAACGTGGTAATACGAATAAAAATATTCTTTTACTGATCTATAAGTATTGTTTAAATAAAAGTAACTTGATTTTATGTAGAAAAATTAGAAGTAAAGATTTAAAAGAACTTATTGAATTAAATATATTCATTGTATAATTAAGCTAGCTTAATAATAAAAATTAACAGCTGTTAATTAATTGAAAGTAATATGATTTCGAAAAAAATTGTATTTTACTGGTTAATAAAGAGAGATTTGAATATTTAATTAATGACTAGAAACGGAAAATTACATTGGTCATCTAATAGTAATATATTATAAATGTATGAAAAATACATCAGCAATATATTATTATCAAAAATATTAACGTGTAAATATAAATCAAATTTATATTCGTTTATGTAATGAAAAAAATGATTGAAAAGTAATTTCACGCCAGACTAAAACCAGTTATATTTCAATCATCTTTGAATTAATTTTATTTACTGAATTTTGAATTTCAAATAAAACTTTAATTGCTATTAATGTTTCATTTAAAAGCATTACTATTAATCGGAATGAATTAACTGGATTAAAAATATAAAATGTAAAAGTTTTAAATATGAGAAATTTATGGTTCAACATTTAAATAAAACATAAACTAAAGTTAGAATAACTTCAGAAATAACTAAAATTGAAATTGAAAAGGAGATATACATAAATTATATATTCTTTTTTTAATAAAAAATTGTAAACCCTTCGGATCTAGAATATCTACTACAATTTTTAGAAATAGCAATAACATGCATGATAAGGTAACGTCCACATAATTTATAACTGTTCTTTATAAAAGAATTACAGTACAGCAGTTATGTTGAAGAAGATACGAAGATAAGAAAAATTAGAAGTTCTTACATTAGGCATTAATTTTCCTTATATTGGTTTTTTCGACACATGAGGTTAGCGTAGAAAATATTTACCATGAAAGTTTTGAAAATAAACGAGCGGATAAGTTGGCAGAAGTAACTTTGCATCTACCTTAATACAATTTGCAACACTTGTTTGGGGTACGAGAAGTAATGGCTCCAAGAAGATACAATTGTAAGTAAGTAAAATGGCGAAACTTTTAAGAAACTGTTTAGTAGCTGACTCTGGGTGTTGTTACGACCTGACCGCTGGCCAGATTCCATAACATCGTCTCAACTATCAAAGCACTGCCAGAAAGTTGGCAAAGTTTTCCGGTAGTTGTAGACGATAGCTTCCGGTAAGTGAAGAGTTGAACTAACTTCGTCGAAAAGGGGCTGGTCTGGTTTTTGAAAGATGAAGTTTCAAGTTAACGATATAGACAGGTTTACGTGGTGAGTTGAAGAATTGATTCTCATTGTTTTGGATTTCAAGTGTGTCGACCGCATTTTTCTTTTTTTTTTCTCTCTAAAGCAATGTGTTTCTCGTTCAATCGGCACAACAGTGCAGCGCGAAAAGCTGATTTAACAGAACTCGGAACTCGTTTATTAAAAAAACTTTTGTACAGCTTGCGGGTTTATCTTTATGTTTCTACTGACGAATGTTTCGCGAATGAAAAATTTCGTTCGTTTGTTCTATTGGATTTCAGTAGTTAAATGAAATGATTTGGTGCAAACGCAAATGATAATAATAAGACCTTCAAACAAAAATGAAGAAACTTATTTTAATACTCCAATATAATTGAAACATATAAATAATTAAATACTTTATTGGTACTTTATGGTTACTGTTATTTTTCCAACTAACATTCTATAAGTAACATCAGTTAATGACATTGCAACATTTTCTTTGTATTGCGAGACTGCATAGTTTATAAAGGGTTGCATAGAGGAAGACAGGTCAAATCATATCATATTTGGGTGATATTAATTTTCAGGTCATATACCCTGGAATGTAATATTACTTGCAATAACTTGCAGAATGGCATGACCGGGAGCGTCAAAGACGGAGATTATGATTAGACCAGAATAAGCGAGTCTAAATGATCCGGAATGTTCGACTCCACTTAGCCGACATTTTCAGTGCTCTTACGACCTGGTTTACGTCGTTGTTCGACAAATTGATTGAGTCTACAGTTGCCATTGTCTCGTCTAGATTGAGCTCTTAATCACGCTTCTCCACTGTGCAATAGTAAGTCAACTTGTCTGTGGAACGGGGAGATTCACGATGGTTGGATGTAGACTTACAGGTCGATGTCCTATGATCCGGTACATCGGAAGGAACTTGCAGGATTGGCTGACATCAGTCAAAGCAAGAACAACCATCTATCGTTTGCTCGTTTCGAACATGGTTTTTTTTCATCGTTGATTTCCTATGTTTTTTAGTTGAATCTTCAATTTTGTACCATTTGACACCTAAAACATTTGTTTTGGAATTCCAGGGCGATCTGTTTCTAGTAGATGAATGGGCACGAAATTGTTTTCCACTTGGAAAAAGAGTTTTACGGATTTGTTCAAAACATTCGTTGCTTGAAAAATACTATGGGGGCTTAGACGTTGGATCAAATGTTTGTTTTGAATCCAATCCATGAAGATGTTCCATTCATTTTTACAAATTGATAGAACTTTCAAGATAATGTACTTTAAAGAATTTTGAGATTGAATCGCCTCGGATTATTCGATGTTATTCAAAATCTCTAAAAAAATCCAAAAACTCTAAAAAATGTACTACACATTTAAAACAATATTATTATAAATTACAATTAAACAATATCAGTCGTCTAATTTTTGAATTAACAAATTTTGAAACAAATATAACTTGCATTAATTTTATACTAAATATATATTATATAATAGTGACATGTTGATAATAAAATTACATCATTTACAAATAAGTATTATGTGATTACTTAAGTATTTGTTCCATAATAATAAAAATAAAATATTAAATGGACTTAAAAAGTTAAAGAAATATTACATGAAAAAAGAAAATTATATTACAAATATTATTTATAATATATTTTTTTACATATCGAAAATGTATGTTAAATATTAAACAATGTTTATCTTAATGTTTCATTAAGATAATGACTACGTCTATATTTTATAATTGTATAAAGTATTAATAAACATTATGATAAAAATAATTATAAATATATATTTATGGATATTAAGATAATTTAAATATTCATTGCAAAAGTAACAAATCAAACTGATGGCGCGCGCGAAGCGCGTGGATATAACTCTAGTTATAAATATTTTATATGACAAATATTAAACATTAGCCCTTGCTTAGCAAATTTTACGTTAAGCTAACTAACGACTTGTTTATAATGTTGTCATTTCCGTTAGAACTTCGGCATTTTAACATTTATGAGACAATATCGCAGCGATAACATTAACGCAGTGATGTTTTTCCCTCCGTGAGATAAAAAAATGCCTCTACTTGTTTAATTTGTTAAACAAGTAGTGGCACAAGTATTAACTGTCATTCGTGTATAATAAACCTTTTTTCACATTACACTATAATTTTTTTCGCAAATATATAATTATACAAGACATTATATTATTGTCAAACAACAAAAATTAGTAAACAGAAAAACAGAAGATAGACGAAACATGGAAAAAATATAATAAAAACCAAACTTTTGTTCGTATCTCAAGCTTAAATTCCGACGTGTCAGAGTATTATATTAATAGTTAGGCGAATTTGTTTGTGTGATGAGACGCTAGGTCAATGTAAGAAGGAACTCATAACACTTTGTTGCTAGTTACAGGTCTAGATAAGATCAAAAGACTCGGGTATGTCTCACGTTATCGTGTATTTTCAGACACGGGTGATACTCTTCGCTTGCTTTTGGCGAAACGATAAAAATGTAGATGACAGCGATAACAGTGTCGCAGGTGACATACACAGTCCCCAAATCTCATCCGAATGGCACTTTGGTACTTTTGACGACAGAGTACTCTTTGTCGTGAAGAATAAAGACCATCAAACATATACACACATAATATATATATATATGAATGTACTTAAAATGAAAACGTAGCAAGTGGAACTAGACGATATATGCTCTAACATAACATTTACAAGAATAATATCGAAAGTGTTGATCGAACAATGAAAATATTGCCTAACTAACGAGTTTTATTACAGCGTGGAAGTTTTTGTCCTGATGAACACGTACGTACAGCGCTAGTATAAACACTTAGGTTAATGCGAAATGCTTTTCAGAACGTCCATGACGCGTTTTAATAATTACGAAAATGTGTTACCCGTTGATGTACAAATATTTATTATACTATAAAATTAGAATGGAGTAACGTTAAATGGAAAAGTGTTGGGTGGCTTTGCTTTGATATATATATCCATCAGTCGATCGCGTGGGAAAAATAATGTGTTGTTAGAACATAATTTATTATGAAATAATTTAGGATAATAATGTCGGAAAGAAAAAGTTCTTATAATTAATGAAAATAAATAATTGATGTTCATATTGAACAATTGAAAAATTTTACGATAAGATACAGAAGACTTATGTCTTTTTATTATATATATTACAATTAGAATTTAAGCAAATACCTTTTTTCTTGAGTAAGTTTTAAAAAATAAATCACATTTCATAAAGGGAGGGTCGTATTAAGGGACATAATAGCCATAAAGGGCCATAAGGGGTTATAAGGAGTACAGGCAACCATGTAAGGGATTAATAGGGGGTCATGCACAACTCACAGAAAGTTTAGCAAATTTAAATAAAATTGGCATTTGTTAAATATTTGTCAAATAACAAGTTCGAAATTAGACTTATCACAAATAAGATATATACATATATAATGTACACTCTACTATATAATGTATTTTGAAATTGAAACGTATAAATATGTCCTACGGTAGGACATATTTATACGACTCCTACCTATTAAAAAAATTAATTCATTAATAATAATGTATGAACAAATTGTTTAATTAAAAAAAAGAAATAAACGGGAAATTCAGTAATGGTTGTTCTATATCGTTCATTCATTGTCACTTTATAATGAGAAAGTTGATGTATATTCTAATAATAATTCATGTTCTAACATTAATACATAAAATAATTTTCTTACAAAAGCTTTACGTTTAAAACAAACTTTTCGGTTCATTATAAACACCTATAAATCACATAAATCAAATCACAATTAATCTTCACAACCTAATACAATAAAACATTCCAACAAGCACGATTTTACTTCTTCATTTATCCAAGTACTTTCTACAGTCAACATCCTGCGTGAACTACAGTTTGATTTACCCCTTCTAGTAAGTTTATTTGACAACATGATTATAAACGAGCTTGCACGTTGTCTCACGGTCGTTTTCAATTCACTGCCCGTCCAAATTGAGCAAATAGTGATTAACGAGCATTCATTAATGATTGTTGACGTTTTTTTTACTCTGCTTCGACAAGTTTAACTATTGTCTTAGTTATTGGACAGTGGCGGCAAGTGTTGAAAAATGGACCGAAATAGGCGCTAATGTTGGATACCGTGCGAACGTTTTACAGCTAACAATTATCCTCATTACTTGGCGCGCGGGATCGTTCAACGGGCACGTTGCTGTAATTATTGTCGAAGGATGAGAGGAAAGCGTCGATGATTCTCGTGTTTAGCGGCTTCCAACAAACATGAGTACGAAGGATATAATGTTGCGTGGGCGTTGCCAACATAACGCGTCTATTCGCGAGGAACCGGACCACCCGTGAGCGATAACAACTGCTTCCCCCCGGTCTCACCACAGTCGAGGCTTACCTCGATAGAATCGCTCATTTCAATTCGTTCTTCCTGTCGAATGTCGAGTTTCAATGTTACGTCGCGCGTTAAACAGTAAAACAAGAATAACAACCGTGTTTCAGCTTGTATATTCTATCATTCTATGCAATGACCACTCCAAGCGACATTCGCGCCTGAGTCACAATTCTTGTACCTAGTTTCATCGTTTGCTTACAAATAGAAAACTCAGCCAGAATAATTATATTTAAACGTAGAATTTCTTGTTGTCTGTTCATCTGAGAAAATTATATATTAGTTCAATTTAAGTGGAAAAACATTGCAGTTGAGAATAAGATTTAATAAATTTAACTATGCCAAAAACAACAATTATTATTGGCAAATGTTAATTCAATTTCAAGAGCGGATTATTTTAGACTAGCTGGGCTGGATACTTGTTCATAGATTATTATCAGTATCAAGGTGATGGTATCAAACTATGATCCGTGGATTATCAAAGAGAAATATAATAATATATAAAAACGGAAATATGTAGATTTTTTCGGAAGTATCACGTTTAATCTAAACTAATATATTAAATTAGAATTCAATTTTATTAATAATAAATTCATTTAGATTTTTCAATTAATTTAATTAAAATAATTAGTAACTTTATATTACTAAATATAAATGTATAATATTGTAACTATTATTATTACTTGAATATTGATTATTAATAAACATTAAGATAAGTTGTGTTTTATGAAACTGTTTATTGAGATATATGCAATAATAAATTGCCGTACATTATTTCTCCGAATGTAAATATTTGCAGTGATATGACGAATTGAGTTTATTCGGTTGTGCGAATGACTGCATATTATATCAATAAAATTGTATATATCAAAAATTCTTCATGCATATCTCTATAAATATTGCAGACATTTATGAAAAATGCAAATTAAATATAAGTTTGTGTTTATGCTAAATTTAAGTGACATTAAATATTTCGACTTACATAATTTCAATGATGAATAAATGAAGCGTTTAATTCAAATAATATTCGTGTTCATTAAATATTTTGAATAAGAAATTGATAATTGAAATGATGATGATGTTACAAACAATGTTTTGATGCAGTAACTTATTATTTAATACTCTGTAAATATTTAAATATTTGTTTAACGAAAGCACATTGTTAAATCAGCATATTTAAATCAGTGTCTATTTATAAATATGCGATTATAATTGATTAATTATTTAATTAATTATAATTAATTATTAATTACAATAATATAATAATTTTTGTAAATAAATTATACAATTTCACAAATTAAATTCATTTAATACATACTTTTAAAATGCATATTTTTTTAATACTTATAAAAACATGAATAGTTGAACTGTTACACACTTGATGCTTCCGTACAATCTCACTGTTGATCATCGAAAGACTGCTAAAGAATTTACTAACGCTTTCATATTCTTGTCTCTCAAATCAATTTACCTTTGATGGCGAAGCCTATCATTTCCATGAGAAAAGACTTTTTTCAGATCTATACGATGGCGCACACATTGAATGGAACTTACCGATACGAAACACTTTAATTTCGGCAAGATAAAGTCTCTTAGCAATAATTTTTTTATCTCAATATATACACTTAATTTATATACAACTGTTTAATAGTTTTGGCATAAAATGTTGTATTCATATTTAAAATTTATTCTTTTATATTGTTAATGTAAGTTTTATTGCCGCACCGCAGAAAAAAAGGTTTTATAACAGGTCTGACTTCATTTTGCTTTTATTACTTAATTTTTCTAAGTGATATCGCATATTTCTGTTTTTGCCCTATATTATATGAAGTTAAAAGCGATTTATTATCGTCCTATTGAATGTACGTTTTTTATGTTTCATTGAAAACCAATAAATCGTATAGATGTCCCTGCTGTTTTGTACGATTTTCATCACTATTCGAAAAATGTACTTGTGAACGATTTAACAAACCTCAAAACAGCGTCGGCTGTATTCATCATTTACGTTTCTTTACAAAATTAAAAATTATGATTTTATGTATCGTCATTTTATGCATATACGTGGCAAGAAAATGGCTTCGATGTTAGCGGAACAAATGTTTGTCAAGGCGTTCGTTATTTACAATGACTCGAGACCGAAAAGCCGAATTTCTCAAAGGCGACAGAGAAAAAGAAAACGAAAAAGCGTGAGAGTGACGGAGTAGGTGAGAGGATTAGGGACCCGACGTGTCGTGGAGGTGCGAAGATACCTTTAGAAACTATTATTGTCCTGGTGTTTCCCTTAAATCTGTATATCCGCCACCTATAGAGCTGCATCTGTTAGTGTGGGAGCCGAGCAAATGTCAAATGATCGAGCACGATCTTACGCGCTTGGGCATTATAATGTAAGCGACTTTTTCGATCGACTGTAAAGATTGTTACTCCGCTAAATGTCAATTAAAACACTTCGAAATGAGATCTTTTCTCTGCTTCAAAATTCCTACGCTAATTTAAATAATTAGGCCGACTTAACTGTTATAATGTGGAATTGAAATATTCTATAAAAACTATCCCATATGTACTAAAATTATAGAAAAAAAGTTTCATAATATATAAGCATCATGACGTATCGTTTCAAATATTTCAAACTTTTGCAATTTTTATATTTAAAAGCAGCATTGATTTTCTAATGTGCAAAAAACTTCATGATTAATAAGAGATATCAAAATATTTACTATAACATTTTCTCGTGTGTTTTATATACAAATTCAGGTTGAATTTTTTAAATAATAATACTTAATTGTTACATATGTAATTTCGATTACATACTTTATATTATATTTAACTTATTTCAATCTTATGTATAAGTATAAAACATGTTATCATACTATATCAGATAATAATATTTGTAATCGTAAGAATGTTACTATTATTGATTCAAGAAAACGGTATGCATTTTTAATGAAGTTAAAGTATATTATAGTTACATTATAAGCTTTATGTTGTATGTTATTAAAATATGACGAAATTATACTAAAATAATTAATAACGCTATTATTAAAAACCACGTAATCTTGTACGTACATGTGTTTACTTTAGTTTTATTTAAGAAAATTAAACGTTTTAAGATGAAATATAATAATTAATCACATTTTGAAAAACGTAAAAGCTATTTTTTGCAACATTGGAATTTTTGGATGCCGAGAATTGGGTTTTTAATTAGATTTATCAGAGCATCTATCGATGATTACACTTTATCACATAAATACTGGAATAAATCAAGTTAAGCTATTACGTCGATTGAAATCGTTTAACCGTTTTCTCGCGTCGTATTGAAAACCTGATATTAATACTATATCGATGAGGTAAGAAAAAAAATTAATTTTCTTATACAACTATTTTTTATAAGAACAACATGAAATTATTATCATTTTTACGAGAAAATTAAAATTAAAGATAAAATTTATATAAAGATAAAATAAAAACACATTTTTACATTAAAGCTTTCGTAATTAATCATGTCTCGTTTAGTCTTACAAGAAGGCTAGAACATAGAGTAAGTTAGCTTAATATTTATTTTCTTGATTTAAATTGATCTCTTCTTTGATTATAATTTTAAGTTTTAATAATTTTTCCGGAAAATGCAATCAGTTTGAATATCAAAGACCTTTCTGTACTTGATTTTGCAACTCGTCTATTAATACAAGCTCGTTAATTTAAGGCAAACTGCAATCTAGTTCGCGGCAAAAAGTGTTGACTACGTGTTTCGTAAAGCCATTAATGTTGTTCGGTAATATAAAATTTGTGAATAATTATATAAATTAACGAGTAACGCGATGAGTTTTAATGATAGATTTATTCGATCGAACATATGTTAAGCTAGACGTTGTTGTTGCACTATCCGACACCGTCGGGACAAGTTACGCGAACATTTATAAACCACAAGACGCTGCGATTACTCTTGGGCGTTGTGTATATCGACTTGCAAAAAGGAAGCCGAAGATACGATTTAATGCGCGATTCGATCCTCACGTGCAATTTATAGTCCTCGAGATCCGGGTAGCGGATTTAAAACTTTCAACTTTGCTTTCGAGTTGACGTGCCGATTTCTGAGATAATAATAACCGTCGGTTTTACCTTAAATCGTTTTCTGTGTTTCCTTAAATCAATGTATATTTGTCGTTTGATTATCACACATACACATACCTATACAGAGTCTGGGCCCGAAAAACTCGGGTACTTTGATGTTAAAACAAACGCGCTTGGGTTGACTTACGATCGGCATTCTGGTCACCAAGTCCAAAACATTTCTCACTCGATGTGTGTTACAGATTTCCCCTTTTATTACCATGACACTTTTATCTCTGAAACTGGCTTTGAGTTTGTTTATAATTATATTTCATTTGTACGCGATTTGTTCAGTTTAATTGGTGTGCTAATGTGATTTAGTTATTTATTGCTCACTGTGGGGATCTTGTCACGAGGATGCAATTTACAGATATTTAAGTTGCTGTTTCACGAAATTTTGTGTGTGTTGTGTTAAGTGTAAAACGGCGAGGAATGTATTTTTCGAGGACCCGGGTTTGTTTTTTCTTTTATTTTTCAAGTTACACGAAAAGGAAGTTGTATAAATGCGTTGGAATGTAATTTTACTTTTTTCTTATTCGATTTATTATAGCAAAGATTAATGAATTAGCAGATTACTTAATGTGTTAACATATCACTTTTCAATGATATCAAAATAAAGAATGTATTTCACAGAAATGTAAATGATTTTTTTGTATACAATTAAGAAATACGTGTCGTATTGTCATGGAATAAAATGTTATTCGATACAAACAATTAAACAAATACAAACATTTATAATTTTATAGATATTTTACATTACATAATTTATCAATAATAAGTACTTATTTCATGTGCTATAGATTTAATAATTTAAATACCACTTAAAATAAGTGATATAGCCATGAACTTCATCATATAGATTTATAAGTAAAAATAGTGATTTTTGATATATCAAAATTCATATATAGCTATACTAAAATTATATACAACTATTCGTTGAAATCATCAGACTAAGTATATATTTATTAGTTAATGTACAGAAATAAACTTTCATCAATATCATTCATCAAACTTGATTGACATAACAAAGTAGTTTTATTCGAAGCGATATGTAGAACTAATATACATTCGCAATTGATCAGCATACCAAAATGCAATTTATTTCAATTGCAAATTTGGAATTTATATTTACACTGACTCATTGAAATGGAATAATACTCAATTCAGGAATATTGTAATGCGTACAACAAAGAGTTGCATAATGGAAATAAAAATGCAATCGCTGAGAATAAAACACGCATAATTAATTAAAATAATTATAATAATTGTAGCTTCATTATGTATTTAATTAAAAACAGTTAAACTATTTATTAAGATATAATATTTACATTTATAAATTCTTTTTCATAATGTTATTTTACTGGAAAGTATTTAGCATCAAAATGTTTAACAATTAACGAAAATTTGTCATATACTTATATTTGATCGCATTCATTGATAGAGTATGTTTTGAATTTAATATATAATTTTTTAATTTAATTAATTTTGATTTAGAAAATAAGAATTCGAATCCAATGTAATTTTTTTCTATTCGTGTTGATTTCAACAAATTTAAGGTTAAATATTTCGCTTCATGATAGCAAGTTCACAAAAGTTTGTTAAAAGAACATATAAATACTACAAATGTTGCGCATAAGAATATAAACAATGAGACAAATCTTATAGAAATATTTAAAAATACATCGTAGTAAATAATACTTTAATCGAATTCTTCTATCAATTTTTGTGTCTCTATGAGTTTAACTTGTCAACTTGTAAGTTTTTACGAAAAACTTACAAGGGACTCATGAGTAAATCTAGAATAGTTAAAACTTGCATATGCCTCATTTTGTTTCGCTAAAGTTTCACGATGCAAATACTTGTCAAGGGGAAACTTGCAAAAAGCCTGTAAGGGACTCATCAGTATATCTAGAGTAGTTAGAACTTGCATAATGCAGAGTGCAAGAACTAAGAATAGCATTGACTTCCATGTGACATGCACATGACACGTAGCTCAGGTTCTAGGACTACATGGCGAACTTGTGGATAATATAAGGACTAGAGTTCAAATCTCCAAAACATCAAAGATAATTTGTTTAGACATAAAAATTAAAATTCTTCCAATAATACTTCCAAATTGATAAAATAATTAATAAAAACTGAATTTATATTTACAAAAATTGCTCAATGTTCGTCTGAATATCAAAGTTTCTTAACTTATTAACGGTTTTTCAATTGACTAATACAAATATTTTATAGTAACGAAGTATAAAAAGTAAACACAAATGTGCAATAATGCGTTTGTCATATATGATACTTTTTTTAGCGGGACTTAAGTTTCAATCGAACAACAAAGTGTGCTGACGTGGCGTGGTTATGTTCGTTCTCTGCGTTTGGTAAGTTGCACTTGTGCAGAGAGAATATTAATCTCTATCCTTTTCTCACTTATAAGCGTCTCGTATACAAATCGCAAAAAAATATACGTTTATAATAATGACATCTATTTAAATCAAACGCGATTTTTCTATTTTAACAACCATCGTTTGACAGTTGTCCATAAAAGTAACAAAAACAATCAGTTTCAGTAACTGAACTGCATTTTCCGAGTATTGAAATGACTTTTTTCATTATCTTAACCATTTTTGTAAGTTGTCTTAATGAAATGTCATTTAACAATGACAGTTTGGTTAATATAACTGCGGTGTCGATTTTCCTAAGTTTGTAAAATAAATTAAAATAACTCACAAGTGCCTTATGAATAACTAGTTAGAATTTTTAGTTGAGTAATTCGCAAATTACACACGCTTAATAAAAGTTTAATAACATTTTTTATATCATTTATGATGAATTTGAGGACAATTCCAATTTTCACTATACCATGTAATAATTTTTTACATTCAAATATAATAATTTTCTACGTAGAAGTCAAGTTCTTCTCAAATTCATAAATGGTATAGTAATTTTTATTAGAAAGTACAATAATTTTTATTAGATTTTTTTCTTAAGCGTGTGTAGAAGGCAGCCGTGTAAAAGGTCACTTACCATTCAGGACCACAAATTTGAAGCGTATCATGCTGCTTCTAAAAAATAAACAAATGATGTATTTGGTCTGGTAATTGGTTTAAATGGGGGCCACCTGATCTACCGAATTTTCATAGTTCCTAGCGTTACATTTGCACTAAAAATCATACAAATAAATCGGTAAAATATCAAAATTTAAAAGAAATAATTAGCTATAACTAATTGTTACTTTATCTACGATTTAAAATATTTAAGGTTAAAAATTATAATCGTTACAATGCTTAACTATTACTTTACATACAACTAATAATGTTTAAATAGTAAAAGTAATAATCTTCGTAATATAAAATAGTCTTTTTTTGTTGAAAGTAAAATTCAACTCAATATTAAAATATCAACAAAACAAAGTGATAAATCATCATTTGATACAAAACCAATCAGAGGACGACTTTTCCGTTTAGTAATTGAAAGCCGTTCTGTGATTGGTTTTGTATCAAATGATGATTTATCACTTTGTTTTGTTGACATTTTAATATCGAGTAAAATTTTACTTTCAACAAAAAAACTATTTTATATTACGAAGATTATTACTTTTACTATTTAAACATTATTAGTTGTATGAAAAATAATAATGAAGCATTATGACAATTATAATTTTTAGCATTCGAATATTTTGAGTTGTAGATAAAGTAGTAATTAGTTATTATAGCTAAATGCTTCTTTGAAATTTTGATATTTTACCAATTATTCTTGTGATTTTTGTTACAAATGTAGCGCTAGGAATTTTGATAATTCGGCAGATCAGGTGGCGCCCGGTTTAAATATATCAAAATTTAAGAAACACATTATGTACACGTAGGACAAAGTTCCTACAATTTTTGTAAAATTGTATAGAAAATTTTACTGAACTGTACATTAACTGATGGACAAAGTAAAAAAAACATCACAATTTATCGAATGTACAATATACATTCCCAACCGGAAAATGTCAGTCGTTACGACGATGGCACGACGTTGGCAAAGTCGTTTCGACATTGTTGATCAATATCGGGCCGATATTAGCTTTGACGTTGGCGTGTTACACTCGCCAACGTTGTTTTACAACATTGTCCCTATGTTGCACACCAACGTTTTTCCAACCTCGGTTTATGCGTCTTGTTTCAATGTTTTTTGCCAATGTTGTTTCGACCTTGTTTGCCAGTTTTAGGCCAATACTATATTGTTTATAATTAAAAAAATATTATTTATTAAATATACACCCATTTTTTTAATTTATTTCATTATTTTTCATATTTCCTAATTATATTTCATGATTAAATTCAGGTTCAATGATAAAGTTGCA
>JABFPJ010003637.1:0-15634 GCA_022817425.1 Gryon sp. ZL-2020
ATAAAAGATTTTTAAGAATTTTGACTTATATCTTACAATACAATATGAATATTTCGTGGAAAATACTATAACAAAATAAGTAATTTTCTTTTAAAAGTATATTTTGTATGAATACGTACATTATTTTTTTATTTTATTCAGATTAACAATAATTAACTTTATTTATAAATAATTTAAACAAATTCATACTTTTAAAACTTAGTACATATTTTAATATTATTTAAAATGTCTCTTTTTTAACTTTCGTAATATATTTTGAACTATTATTTTTTGAATAACAAGTTTTTACATATATTTTTTTTTGTTTTCAAAATTTCTTATTACTGATTTATAGAATAATAGTAAATTCTTTAACTCTTTGAATCAAAATTGTTATGTTTCAATATTTACAAGAAAAGAGGAAAAGGCAATAAGATATTCCTATTATTTCCGTAAATAAATCGAAAAAATCATTTTTTATTAACTCTCGAAATAAAGAAAATATACACAATATCTATACATGATCCTTCTAGAAATGACAACAAATCTTTAACAAAAAGAATAGTGAGTCAAATTATAAGACGCTCTATTTCGTTAAGAGGCGGAAGAGTGTAAAATGCGTGGAAAATTTTACCTGCATTTTGAAAAAAATATATATACATATATAAAAGAAACATAATAGACAAGCATTTTCATGGGTATTTTACGGTGATTTGAACGATAATCGCCGAACAAAAGCTCGGTCGTGTTCAACTTTCCGAGCTGTCAAAGTATGTATATTCTTACGTTGACAGCTCGGTGTAATCAACTCCGCAGTAATTCTTCAAAGATTCATTGACAGTTTTTCACTCTCTATAGTTTTGTCATACTTGTTGCGGCTACTGTGCGGATACCAATTTTGTCGTCTTTCATTTTTTTTTTTTTGATATCTAGACGCCACTTTTATTGTCACCGGACGTCTTTTCAATTTTTCAATCAGTCATTCTCGAGAAATATGTCAACGTTCATATTATTATATTTACTTTGAATATATTTAAATGTAATAGTTAAATACTTAAGAAGTGATTTCTACTGAATGAAAATAATCCGTATTATGTAATTTTCTTTTTTCTTTTTCGCTTTTTTGTGTGTAGAGTAGTTATGAAATATTGATCAATTATTTTATTTTATTTACTTAACTTTTAAAAATAAAATAAAATATTAAAAATAATTATGCCTAAAATAAGTAACTAAAGCAATTAATTAAAATAACTCACTAAAGTAACTGATTAAACTAATTATTATTTATGTGCAGTAACTAACTAAATTAACAAATTAATTTAAATAACTAAAATACCTAAGTAAATTAATAAAATATTTTTGTCAGATGCCATATGAATGTATATACACCCTAAAAAAAGAATAAAGGTACAGCAAAGGTGCGTAAGTACGCATAAGTGCGTACTTTTGATTCACTGTATCATTTTTGTCGCAAAACACTTGAAGTGTTGTTACTGCAGTGCAAAATTCTTAAGACGAAAAGACGTGGAAAACGTTCTCACGGCGAGAGAGTTTCTCGCGCGATGCGGGACAGAATGTACTGGTGCTTATATTCATGTAATAGTTCTGAGTGACTCTTGTCACGCACATGACTGAGCAATGAAATGTTGGTACTCGTGTTTTATGCTTGCAACAGTGTTTTTCTGTCCAATTTCATTTGTTGTCATCAACAATAGATATGTTAACCGATGAATTAGTCATGTAACATGTGAATTGTGATATATTCTTATGTATGTATATGTTTATTTTAAAACAATTATAAATATTTGTTTATTTTAAATTAAATAATGCAACAATTGCAATTTAATTGCAGTGTCAAAAGTAATTATATTTTTCTTTTTTTCATGAAAAGTGAGATAATCAAGCGTAAAAAATTAGTCATCTGAAAAGAATAACCGTTTCAGTCTCAAAATAGTATGTCATGTAAAGATATCTATTGTACTTATGTTTGTTCTAATACATTATGTTTCTACACGTCATATTATCATTCTAAAAGATCTAAAAATCTGTAAGATATATCAGATGTTTTTTTTTAATATGGCAAATTTAATTTGAAAATAAAAAATGTAATGTACAGATTTCACTACAATTAGCATCAGTTTACTCATCATATAAATATGTCTAAATCTGTCATAAGTTTTGCAAATTTCCGTATAAATTATATCATAATTAAGAACAAAATTCAAACTCATCGTTCATAAATATATCGGTTGATATTTTGCGCGCGGGATAAAACTGATCCGACACTCAAGTGCGTTGTTGCAATTCAGCAATGCCAATTATTAAGTAGCTGCTAGGCGCGCAATAAAGTACTCAAGTAGCCGTATGTTAGTATTTCACGTTCGAGTCCTTCTTTCGTCATACGAGCGATAAAGAAAGAAGAAATAAGAAAAGAAGTGGGGGGGGTTATGAGGGTTACGGAAGAGGAATCCTCAAATATACATATAATGTAATACTGTAGCCTTTCCGGACGGCTGAACAATAATTCGCAACTTCTCTCATCAATCAACAATAAATTGTATTGACGACGATTGGTCCGGCCGCAATGCACGACAACATCGTCCACGACTACGCTGCCATTGTGTTGTTATTACTCGCCTGAGAATTCCTGTACTTTAAAACAATAGAGTAGCAATGTGTCTCTTCAAACTTCATAGAACTCCAACAAGAGGGAGGGGAGGGTGAGTGAATGTATATCAAAAGTGCAAGTGAGACGGAAGGACAAAGTTGACGACAAATTGAGAAGGAGGGAAGAAAAAGTAGCAAGTGGTTCCCACACCATGCGACAAGAGGGCGCACCTTGCCACCCTGACTGACGGCCGCACGCTTTTCGACATCGACAAAAAAAGGAACCGAAAGAGAGAAGAAAGCAAAAAAGAAGAAGAAAGGAAAGAAATTCGCCGAGAGCAACAGTAACAAAAACGCTATCGATGGAGGATAAAAGGGGTGCTATGTAATTGCAGCCGTGCGTTAACAATAGGTGCTCGACTATGTTACATCGATTGGTCGGCCGATTTTCGCGACATAACATCTAACGTTACATATAGTTACATGTGCGTATGTGTATGCATGTGTATGTATGTGTGTATACATAAATAGAAGTCGTGACGAATTGCAAGTGGTACTTGAAAATCGGCGTATTGTCGCCTTTGTTTTGAGGTAACAAAACAGAAAAAAGTGCTCGATATGAGACTGGCATTGTAGTCAATTAGCGATCGCTGCAAGAGGGCTGTTCGCCATCGGCCGGAGAACATGTGCTGTCGCCAGTACGCAACTTTTAAGATCATCGAACGACGAGTCACGACCTTATTTGCCTTTGCCTAACAAGTCTCTTAATGAAAATTTATTCACTTAATTAGTGGAAATTCGATTTAATTTGCGTCTGGAAAATTGACAAGAAATTGTATCATTATTTATTGTCCAAAGAACGGAAGTGTAAGACTCAAGGAGATGACTAAATGACGAAAGAAAGATAGAAAAATGGAGGAAAAAGAACAAATTAAAAGAAATAAATACAAATCAATCATTGTCATTATTAAAGTGTTTAAGAAAGGAAAATCAAAACCAAAACAAATGCATTAAACATTTAGTTTAAAGCTTTTACGGATATATCACATTTAACGAAAACATACCAATGACCTAAAATTTAAAAACATAAAACATTATCACCTAAATGACAAAAACATTATTTGATATGAGTATATACAAATATGCCTAAAAGACATTCCATAATTCTGAAGATATACTCCATCGCTCCTTAAGTGCGTAGATTTTCCATATGAATTTTAATCAACGTTCATGAATGACCATATTAAAATTTGAATGTTACCCCATGATAGGGTGCAATACTGTTCTACATCCTTTTCCTGAACACCTTCTTCCCCCAAGCTTATCGATATAAAAATAAAACGTTGATTCCACGCACACACAACGACTCTCGAAGCGCCTTTTTTAAATGCTCTACCTCAGAGCGATCTTCTGGGAATGATTATTTGCACGTGCTTCGTGTTTCCTCTCGTGTCAGGAATTTAATAAAGCAAAGCCCCAGGATTGAGGTGGGGGTGCGTGTACAACATCGCCCTCTCGTTCTACCATCGTATATGTTGAATTTATATATATATATATATATATAGAATGTACACCTTAAGTTCAATAGTATGTTCGCCCGAAAACTAAAACCGAATATCATCGACATTACGCTGAAAATGGTTCTATTGTTATTCACAGTTGATGCATCCATTATGTCCACCAGTGATGGGAACAGATTATATGTTGGTTGCTGTCATTCGAAGGGCTCATCACCACGATGACACTGATGCCTTACAAGCCTTCTCGCTGGGGGAGAAAACGAGTCAGGCTTATTGTCCTGCAACCGCTATCATACGCCCTGCAATTATATTAAAAAGATGCCAATTTTATACAAACACACTCCGCATTTATAATTATCACTCGTACGGAAATAGTACGGTCCATTTGTTTAGATATAAGTAATAGGGACATTAATTATTTTCAATCCACAACACGTTTTATTGTATACGTTGTTTTTAATGAATGTATATGTGTATTCTTACAACTAATTGTAATGTAGTTATTATATTCATCCAAAATAATATTTTAGATGACTATATATATGTAAACTGCGGCAAGTAAGCAATATATATAAATGATGAACTAAAATATTTCAGATAACCACATTAAACAAGCTACGACTGTTTATAATATCGCAAATACAGGATCAGTTAATACAATGTAGCTGTGCAAAGAAATGTGACGTGTGCTTTTCTAAGGAACACGCAACCACCTTTTTACTTTTTTTTATTTTTCTTTTTTTTACAATGGCTGACTTGTAAGGCAAAAATCAGAAAGTTAGGGACTATAACTACGACTCGTCTCAACGTTAATCGGGGGGTCGGCTGAATGAGTCCCGAGGGATGTGCAGCTGTCTAAAGAAGAGCACCGATTGGTGCCACAATCGCGTCGGCCATACTGAATTTTTACGCAGTCTGGTTTCTTTTTGTAATGATAATATAGATATGGCCCAATATTTCAACGGGTCAATTTATGTTTGACAAAAGTTTGTCAGTTTACAGTTGAACAAATAAAATAGATATTGAAGTTAATTGTTTCTTATAAAAATAAACAGTTTATTTTTTTAACATAATGCAAAGGTTTTATTGTTTTTTTTTAACTAAAATGTAAATGTTTTAATCTTACATTTTTTAATAATTTTGAATAATTGTAATATAATATCGCTAAATTAGATATTTTCAGTAATATTCTATTTTTTTAAGTTTTTTTTTAAACTTCCATACAAATAACTGAATATTTGTGCAAAAATAATCAATAAGTGGTCAGAAGTACGGTATTAACAGGATTATATCTGTACGTGTCTTTTCTGTTTACCGAGCGTTAATCTGTGAATGATTGTCTTGTCATGTGTCAAGCGCAAAAATCTCAACGAGAATAAAAGAAAGAGTTTGTCTTCGTGAACTAGATGCACGCGTTCGGGTGTTTATTAAAACAAATCTCTTCATAACATCGTTAATTCGACGAAAGAACGGATGTAAGAGTGGAGAAAGAGACATCACGACAGAAAAAAAAGGAGAGTCGAGCGGGTTACTGGCGTCGCTTAGCTTTGGTCGCGTGTTCGTCGTACACCCTCAGGATTAATGACAATGATTGCTTCAATGGCATGGTACGCCACAAACTCAATTCTCACGCCTTTCCACGTACTTATATACACGTGACATCATAATTTAAATTATAAAGTAAAAAGTGCACAACAGTTTTCGTATAAATGTTGCATAACAAACCATGTTCATTATACAATTATTATCATTATTATTCATAACTAATATTTCACCTAAAATTTTTTTAATAAGGAGAGTACATATTGATGATATATAAAACAATTCTCAAATTTTGTGTTACTCAGAATGTGCGTAAAGTAATTGTGTTTAATGTAAGTAGTATTTTATCCCATGCTTAGGAATTCAGTACAAAAGCCCTTAATCAAATATAATCGATTTTAATTTATCGTACGTTTCTTTACGAGTGAAGTTAGTCATTAGAAACACGAGTGAAAAACAGTGCTTTTCGCACGCAAAAGTTTTGTAGAAAAAGGCTCAATTTCACGCTAAGGCGAAAAGGGCTACTTTGCATATACGAACGACAAAGTTGCGAGTGGTTGCGAAATACCCGTTTTCACACAATTGTGAAAAAAGTTTTTCTCCACACATTTTTGAGTGCGAAAAGAATATTTTATACTTAATATAAGATAATTTTTACTGAAATTAAGAAAATGAGACAATAGTATATTCCTCAACTAGGGAAAAAAGTTGCCGATTCTAGTCGAGTGTGAGGTTTGATGCACGAGCCGAAGGCGAGTGCAGAAATCTTACACGAGATGAATGAATAAATGTATATTTGTAAAATCTAAATTTTAAATTACTATTATTATACTTCACTAGACTTTTTGTGTAAAAATAGTTTTATTAAAAATAATTAAATCTATTTTTCCATGTAGTAACTTTAATAATACTAAATTCTATATTTGTATTTTCATAAACTTGTCGAATATACATTAATAATATGTCCAACTTCACCTCATCACTTAAAAGATTTCAAAATATCTATTGTGACTTATGATTCTATAACAGTGGCAGATTATAATCTAAGTTTTATCGCATGCCGGTCAATCAGCATGTACATAGTACCCAGGTTTAACCGCTTGTCACATGCGACCCCTTTTCTCGCTTCTCGGTTTGCCTTGTTATAACTCCAATAATTATGTTACCAATGCCGTACTACAGGACAAAGAACTCTCCAACCTGCGACGGATGGCTCGCGTCGCAAGACGCGAACGAGAGATGGTTACCCCGGTAGCCCCAGCTGCCAGTAATCCTCCCTTTGTAATTTGCCTCTATAACCCCCTGCCAATGGCGCAGCTCTTGTTGATCTTCAACTTTTACTTCAGTCAAACATTATATTTCACTTTTCGACTATTTTCATTCTATTCTATTAACAAATATTTTCTATACAACGTTCGACAATTTGTATAAACATCTATTTTATATTAATATAAATATACCCGCATTATATTTATTCTTTGACTAATATTTTCTTCTTCTTCGTTGTCATTTTTGCTAGTTATCAAGTACAAATACTTTATATAAAAGATTTCAATAATTTAGAATAATTATTTTAAATTTGCTAATACATGCACGAAACATCTGATATGCTTTCTACGTGCGAATTAGAAAATGTGAAACATTTGTTGGAAATTGTTAGGAACTTTTAACACTATAGAAATAATAATTACATTCGATATATAATTTTCAAAATATCTACAACTCCGACTACTCTTAAATAATATATATATTAATTATACACTATTAACTTATATTATCAAGTAATAATAGACTGAATCTGGAGAGTATTAAAGAAGATCGTAAATGGCTGTAATGTGACAAATATATATATACTTTTTTTGTATATAGATGAATGAAAAGGAAACGTAGGATTTGGTACTAAAATGGGGTGCTGGATCAGTGTGTGCAGCAGTCGATGTCACTATAGGCCAAAAATATAATAGAGTCCGCGACTTTAATGGACTTGCTAATCCTCTTGCCTGTTTGGCGCAGAGAAAGAGAAAAAGAGAGAAGGGCCATCAATACAGACATTTTCAGGGCTGGCAGACGAAAATCATAGAGACAAGGGGTGGTGTCGAATGTGGTGCAAAGAATCGGTGCCGATTTTTCTCCCGGTCTAGGGGTCAATAGGCAGTCGGCGAAGAGGAGAGAAGAGGGGAGATATAGTTGGAGCAACACAATTGCAGACGCAGCACACGTCCATTCGTTAAGGCTCTGTGTGCCAAGTTCATTCGCCGACAGAGATATACACGCCCCCTTGTGTGCAACCACTGGTGCGATGATACCTTGATTTCTCAAGTGACAAATTAAACACCCTCCAGATCCTTCATTCACGTTTCTAAACCTTTAAATGTGAATTGAAGTCGAGTAATGTCACTTAACCTGGATTTATGAATATACAGAATAATGGACAAATGTTGATATGTAATCATCTGAAAAATAACGGTCTTTACATCTGAATAAAGATCTTCTTTGTGCATAAATAATTGTATGCATAAAGTAAGCGAAGGAGAATTTTATAGTAGTCATCTAACATTTCACCTTTTTCTTTGGAACTGAATGATAAATAATGTGGATAAAATCTACAATAACTTAAAAACGATTAATTGCAAGGTATTGAAATTTCGAAGAATAAACAATATCTATTTCATGGAATATTGTTTATCAACTTTCATAAAGTTCGAAATTCAGTAATTTTGAATATCTTATTAGACATTGAAGTTTTGCAAAGAAATTTATCAATCAAAACATTTTTTAAATATCTTCATGTAAAAAATTAAAATATAAAAGCAAACAAAAAATATGTAAATAATTTATTTAAAAATATAATATTTGTTTTAATATTCTTGTATTTGGAAATAACACAAAAATGTCATCCTTTACCATCTAAATAAATTGAAATACGTGATTCAAATTTGCAGCATCTATTGGACTGTTTTAAAATCGTCACTTAGTCAATTGTAAAACGTTACTTGACCATTATACAATGATTGCAGTTTGAATTGCATATAAATTATTGTTCTTAAGTGGCAGATGGTTTTTGCCACTGCAAATTGAGACAACAAATAATGTGACGTTAAAAACAAACTTCTATTAGTATATTAATTGAACAATGATAATCCTCATCTGCCATCTGGTAATTGAATGCAACGAACCGAATAAGAATGCAATTTATAAAAGCAGAAAAAAAAGAAAGAAGAATATCAAAGGACCCATTTATAAAAGTTAAGTTTGACGCAGGGCCCGAAATATTATCAATGCGGCACTGCTTGTTGCAAGACAGCATCAAAGAACTACATATTGCAGCTTATTATAGTAAAAATAGATTGACACTTCAAAAACGATCAATTACTTGTTGAACACATGCATCAGGATTTAGATTTTGTTTTGCTTTCGGTGCAACCACCCCCACTCGGTGTTTGATTTTTATTATTATGAATTCAATCTTTTCGACAACATATATACATACTTGTAATTCAAAATCAAAAGTTAAATTAAAAGTAAAATTGAACTTTAGTACATTTTACATTAAGCTACTTTCTTATCATGTAAATGAATAATATATATAACATAATAATTTCTATCTACAAAATTTAGAAAAATGTTTATGCATGAATGTAAATTCATTGCAAATAGAATCTCACAAAAATATTATGTACATTTTGTTCATTTTATATAAATATTTATGTAAATTTTTTAAGTACAGTTCGAAGCTAAATTTTACAATCAAATTTATATTAAATATTTGCAATATCTTTGGCTTTAGTAAATAAATTAAAAAGACAATTATACTTAATTGAGAATAAAGTTTATTGAAATTAACACGAATAATATAACACTTAAATTAAACATCACTTTTTGGGTTTACTTCCTCGATAGGTACGAAGTATCACTGGAAACTTAAACTTGGAATCCTACAACAGAAAATAATAACAAAAATTATAATAAAACATAAAAGAGACTTTAAATCAATTATACATTATTATAATGCTACTATATCTTTATATTTCAAAGACAAATATAAAGAATCTAATATTTCTTTATATTTACTTTTATTTTATGAATATATTTAATTAAAAATGTATTAAACATGTAATAAAAATAAGATCGTTCTTTTTTTTATTCAAATTCAAGTAAAATTTGTCCAATTTCAAAATCTTCTAACTTCCGGTTCTACATGTCAAAAAATTACACCAGATGTCGCGTCAGTGGTCTCACGATTCTATCAAACTATTCCCATTCTACCTAAACTCCCAATCATCGGCGTTTATGCAATCAATCGGACTTAAAATTGTTCTTCTGCACTTATTCTGGTGAAATAAAGTGCAACTTTTCATTTGGTTTTTCGGAGCAAACAAAAATACGGTATAACTGAAATTCGCGAACAATGTTTCGTGTACTTGCAAAACCTTTGAAGGCCGTTGCTGCAATGCGAACGGGAATTGTCCCGCGAGCCGCGACAACAGTCGGAAATCAAGTCAGATTTTCACACGACGTCCAAGAAACCGACGAAGAGTTCGATCAAAGATACATCAATTACTTTAATCGTCCTGACATTGATCACTGGGAAATTCGCAAAGCCATGAATGATTTGGCCAGTGAGTTTGAAATGTTTCTTTTATTTAATCAATCAAAATTACTTTTTGTTTTATGTATATTAAATGTCACAGAAAAATGTGACTTCATCTTACAAATTATTCGTATTTCCGACATTTTTTGGTTTTTTTGTTATTACATAATATTTTATTATTTACAGTTAATTGATGTATAAATATTAATGTGTAAATAGTTTAGTTACATTTATGCAAATGTAAAAATAAAACGATAATTCAAAAGCAAACATGCTTATTAGTAAACAAGTCATTTTTGAAATTCAAAATAATAAAATTTAGATAGAAATGCGATGTTTAAAATAAAATCTAAATATTTAGTGTTTTTCGTATATTGATGATATGAAATGATTAATTTTCTTCTTCTTTTTAGATTGCGATTGTGTTGCTGATCCAAAAATAATTTGCGCTGCATTGAGAGCATGTAGACGACTCAATGATTACGCTCTAACAACTCGATTTTTGGAATCAATTAAGGATAAGTGTGGCAACAAAGTCGATGTATTTTATCCATACATTCTGCAAGAAATTAGGCCAACCCTAGATGAATTAGGCATCAACACACCCGAAGAAATGGGATACGATAAGCCCGAATTAGCGTTACAATCCGTTTACGATATCCACTAAATTATTTGTCGAAAGTACCGTTCTTTGCATAAATCAATTGTAAAATTAGTTTAAAAACAAAGAAACATTGTTATAGCAAAATGTATCAAATAAAAGCATTTTGTTTGTGAAATTGAATTTACTCATTATATTACCAAAATTGTATACTTAAGTACATTTAAAATAAAATAAAAAGTTAATAAAATTCTTAAAATAACATCTTTTTTCATAATAACGAAATTAATTCAATTTCAAAAACTCAAAAGATTAGAAATATTTTTTAATTACATAAAGAAAAAAATGATTAAAGGAAAAATTGTTTTAATTTTACAAAAATCAACTAAAAGAGGATATTTTAAGTTCGAAAAAAATAGAGAGTATGATATGTATATACTGTATTTTAATCTTTTTTTTGTTTTCTTCTTTTCTGTTCATTCAATATTCGGCATCATTTTTTAATAAGATTTGTTCAATGAGAATTCATTTTTCACATAAAAATAATCAAAGCTTATTGGGCAAAGTACAGTGACGAGATATTTACAAATTACATTACACGTTTTATGCAGCAGTTATAAAGTTATGCTTCCCTTCTTTAATGTTTTTCATTTTGTCATTAAACTTTATAACTTTCTACATTTATCATACATCTTACTATAAATAATGGAAATTGTTTATTCATAATATACCTACATTTAGATCCTTCAATAACTTAAAACAAAATAACAAAAGTGTACATTGAATACAAATTGAAAAAATGCTTTCTTGATCATAGATAATTTATTTCTCAATGCTTCATAATTTGTATAACTTTTTCCGTCTTTTTGTATTGCACTTGATTAGAAACAAGAAATGGAGGACATTTTATTTTATTCTTCTATGCCACTTAATAGTAACATTGAAAAATGAAATAATGATCAAGAAATCGTTGTACGAGCAATTCAATGACTTTTAAGTTAGGAATATTGTTGTTTTAATTGCCTTAAGTTTGATTCCTAAAGTCTTAAAAACGAGATAAAATATTTGTTTCAATGTTACTTTTGTCTTTTCTTCATAAAACGTTACATTGTTTAAAGAATTCGTAGATTTTTAAAATGTATTTCTTGCTTTCCAATTAAATTTATGTAAATTATAAACTAATTTCTTAAATACTGTTTAAAATATTAATTCTTGTAATATATATTAATTTTTATATATAATTTAAATAATTTTATACAAAAGGTATAAAAAATTTATTTATTTTTGTAGAAAAAGAAATACAGTTAAAAAAAATCAAATAAATCTTATAAATAATACAAAAAAAATTACACCGCATTTAATGTAACATTGAAACAACATACATTAACACGATAACAAATTCACACATTATCTAAATTTAGGTACGGTAATAATTTTGCAAAAATTACACGCGTCTTTGAAGACTCTTAGTAAATTGAAAGTTACAGTGAATCTTCAAAACGGCAATAATAAATTAACATGCTAATATATTTTACATTATCTACTGTTCAAATTTGTTTTCATGTTTCCTTTTTCTTAAATTCTGTAATTGTGTTTCACAAAAAACGTCTTGAAGAAATTGTGAAACTTTGTTGTATCTGCAAATGCAAATTAATTCAAGTGTCCATGATTAATAAAAATAACATTTTTCTTATTTCTTTTTATCCTTTTTTAAATATATGTTATGTATCCGAAAATATAACTTTTGTTTTGTTCAAAGCAATAAAATTCAATGTCGAAATTACGATTTAATTGTAATTCAAACAATGCTTAATATAAATTAAAAAATTAATGACAATGTTTTGGACATTCGAATTTCGAATCCTTGCAATTTTATTTCATTAATTCTATTTGTACCAACTTGTTCTTTTTTCCTTTTTTTTAATATACACGACGTATAAAACTTAACTAACAACAAAACTATTCTTATTTATTTCAACCTAAAAAGTTATAAAAACTTAGATAAAATTCAGTATGTTTTCCCTTTTTTACTATTTTGTACTTTAGTTTTTTTATAATTTCATAATCACGTAAAATACTTAACACATCTATGATTAAATAATAATATCGCAATTTATCGGATTTTTGTGTACAATTTTTGTTTCTCTTGTTTTAACTAAACAAAAATTAAAATGTCTATAATTGTAATACTTTACAGTATAATTATTCAACTTTACATATTTACTTATTAATATGGAATTAATTGGATTCGAACTTCAAATTGCAATGTAGCGAATATAAAAGATTTTAGTGATTAAAAATCTCCCCCTCCCCCAAAATATAAATAAATGAAACAAAAGAATGAAACTTAACTCTTCAAAAAATCGGTGGGATTTTTCTTTCTAAAAAAATCAACGAAAAAGAATTGATTGAATAAAAATTAACAAATCAAATTACATCAATTTGATTAATGAATAAAAATTAAAGAACAAAAATTGATTAATTGAATTTACAACAGAAAAAGAAGAAGAAAAGTAAACAAAGATAAAACACTGAATGAATTGATTGATTAACTTAACAAAATGTTAAAATGGAGTGTTTTTATACGTAGTTATATCAAAAACTCTTTGGTATATAAAAATCAGATCTACTTATACATATTTAAATATTTTTCTCTAAGTACGACTAGACGAAAGAATATGTCAAAAGCTTCTTGATAAACAGAAACAAAGTCTATTGACGACGATATTTCTCGTATCTATATATTCACACTCTGTTTTTTTATATTTAAACATCGACTAATTTCTACACCCGAAATGGTCAAAGGGCATCCCCCCTCTGTCTCTCGTTTTCCTTTCACTCTTTCCTTCTTTCAATCTCTCAGTCTCTCACGATTTGCAACAAATGTTTTATATTTTAATTGTTGACAATTTTTGTTGTTACCAACAAAGAGAAGAAACAATTTTATTTGCATCGTTGTTGATAATTTTCTGCGCAAAAAAAAGAAATAAAATGTACAAACATTATTTGCTATTTTCTCTTTTACTTCGAATCGTTTGATCAATTTTTTGTAATAAAAATATTGCATAAAATAGTTATATTTTAAGAAAAAAAATTGTGTTTAGTTAATATCTTTTACTTAAGATAAAATATCTTTAAAATATAATAAATTTATTTAAATATCTTAAAATATAATAAGATGCATATTTAAACAAAGTGAATGTATGTTTTATGTTTAAAAAAAATAAATTATTTTACTTAACTTTTGCAATCAGATTACTTGACTCTTATAAGTAAACGAAATGAATCAATTATATATTATTTTCAAGTTTTCCTTTGAAATGTAAAAAAAAGAAATAAGTAAAGTACATTTTCTAAATTTTTAAAGACTTTAAAGTGCATCTGAAAAAAGAAGTCTAACTTTATAAAGATATCATTTCACAAAACAATATTGGTGTGAATTATTTCAACTCGACATTTTGAGTTGTTTTATTAATATACTATAAAATAACTGTCAACGTAAAAAAACTTAAATAAAATATCGCAAAAAAAAAAAAAAAAAAAAAAAAAAATTATATTACAATATTTGAGTTAAGTCTTTTTATCTTGCTATTTAATTCAAGAATATGGAAAATAGTTAATTAAACTTTAAACTTTAGATTATTGTACAATTTACAATTTACAATAAAAGATAATATGTAATAAATCTGCTTAAACTTAATAAAATTGATTCAAAATGATGAAACGATTCGATAAGTCAACTAAATGACAAATGCATTATTTCTTCTCGTCGAAAAGATGAAAACGAATGAATTTATTCAGGACTGGAGACAGTCTGTTGCTGTTGGCTGTCCTCATCTTTGACCGCTTCGGCTTGCATGGCCTTGGTGAGAACATTGGCGTCTTTAAGGGAAATAACCTGGAGCACTTGGGGCTCGCCTGCAGCGTTGATCATCGTCATCGGGTGTCCCTGAATCGCCACCGTCTCGATACTCGTCTCGCCATTTCCCGGCTCAACTTTTGGTACTTGCACCATCGGTGTCATCACCTGCATCGTACCGTCGCTTTGGATATTTGCCACCATTGTTTGGTACATACTCGCAGATACTGGCACCGTGATTACACCTGACACTGACACCGGATACCCTGCAACAGTGAAAAAACAACTTCCTGTGTTCCGCCTGTGACTGCAGGCAATTTTTTAAACAAAATTTATTTCTTTTATTTAAATTGTCTGGAATCTATTACATGAAACATGATTTATGTTTTATGTAATAACGTTAATACTTCTCTTTCTGTTCGTATTTTGGACAGTTTTTATAATCAATATTAATGTTAATTTACTGTGAAATTAATATTAAGTATTGATTGATTGATTATTGATCTTTAATAATAATAAATCAATTATGATTATGAATTGGTTATTAAATTTATCGACTCGAGCTTTAATTTTGTATTCCAAAAATCGTTTTCTTAATGTATTATAACTTACAGTTGATTCTATCTCAAAATATAATCAACCATAAATTATTATAATGCTTAAATTTATTTAATGTTCTAACACAAAGCTTATAGATTTAACTCTCTTAATGATCCAATATAAAAATAATATTTATAAAGGAATATTTATTATATATAATAATTGATGTATAAATTTAAGATGACACTAAGAGAGTTTCAACTGTATAATTAAGTTAAAACTATATACAAAGCACAAAACTAACAAATTATAAATTATCAAAACTTTACTACTAGAAATAGCAACATAATTAAATAAAGAAAAAAGTATGATCATCTACTTAACAACTAAAACTT
>JABFPJ010003638.1:0-15633 GCA_022817425.1 Gryon sp. ZL-2020
TTACATTCAGTATAAAATGTTCTTAAATTAAGTTTAAATTGTCTTAATTAAGAACATTTTACACTGAATTTCAGAATATTTTATACTGAATTTAAGAAAATGGGACAATCATTTTTTACAGTGAACATTCCAAAATTAATTTCTATTAATTATATTTTCTTTCTTTTTCGTGAATGCAATAAATATTATACTATTGAAGGGAAATGGTTTTGTAATCATTTGTTGCACGTGTTATAAGTCATGAAAGCGATAAATCGAAACCACGAAATTGATCAATTGAAAATCATGCATTAATTTCGTTATTTGTCATGAGTTGTATTTGTGACCTAGAATTGACTATATTTGTGAAAATAATCGCAGTTATGCGTGTATACTTATGGTCGATTGTTGGTTGGTAGGTTGATGGGTAGGTAAGATTCATCGCAAGTTCAAAACCGTTTCTTCGTTCTTGAGGCGGTAACGGCAGCCGTAACGGTATCATTAATGCTCCTGCAACGGCTTAATATTTATTACTCATATTCATGTGATATGCAAAGTGCTTCATTGTGTGACACTGTCGAATAAGTGTGATGCATTTTGTCGAGAAGATACAAAGTGACATTCATTCAAGTTGTCACAAATTTTACTTTCTTATTATCACAATTGCAGTAATTTGTGAATATTAAGATTAAAAATATTATAAATTGTTACTTTCATCGTTAAATTTTTTATTAATTTGAAAAAAAATTCTATTAGTGATTCTCTATTTATTTTTATTATTTATCCAAATTTAACAACGAAAATTTACATTTTTATTAGAGTGCACATTCACTTTTTTGAAATTATCCCGTTCTTTTAAAATAGCGATTTGTTTAAATATTTAATATTTTCTCTGATAAAAAGGTGAACATTTTCAATTTTGAAAATAAAAAATTTTTTTTTACTTTTCAAAAATCAAATTTTTTTATTTGTAAAACAGTGACTATTTTTACATTACAAGATTAACTTTTTTATAAGTTAAAATTTATTTAACTTATAAAAAAGAGTTAATGCCGACTTTTTTTGTAGTAGAAAACGTCATTCACTCAATGAATAAGTAAAATTGTTACTTATTCGAATTTAAAAAATATAGTAAATATAAATATCACATTTTTTCAGTGTGCTATCTAACTAATCTAACTAATATATATAAAAATGAATCTATATTTGTTTGTTTGTTTGTTTGTTTGTATGAGCATCACGGAAAATCTACCGAACCGATTTGAACCAAATTTTGAGGAAATATAGCCCTAGGCCACAAAAGTGACGTATGTATATATATATACATTTTATGATTAAAAAAAAATTGTATGTCTTAGCTTCATCACGTGGGGGGGGGGTGTCATGAGGAAGTTATAGATCGGGGGTAATAGGAGGGGTTCATAGGGCGTCCATAGAGAGCTCATAGAGGTCCATAGAAGTATATCGGGTGGAACTATCGGGATTTACTTAAGACTCATACACGGTCATAAGGAAAGAACCACAGAGTTTAGCCCGGGCGAAGCCGGGGCTTCAGCTAGTATATTATATTTATACATTTTTTTTATAATTTGTTTAATCATATATAAGTGATGCTGAAAATTATGACATCAATAAAGTAGGCTGCGGATATTAAGATATTGCTGATATTAATAGTGCGATTGATTACTATATTATCATATCATTTATCCGCTTTATTATATGAGCGATTGACGTGTTGATGCGAAGCAGTGATGCCAGGTAGAAAAGGACAAATTTCGCTATATCCGTTGGAATTGAAGATGATGCGGTTTTTTATCCTTTTTTTTGGAAATAGATTGACTCGCGCGGATCGCGCGAGTCAGTCACGTGCAAGTATTTTAAAGCACAGTTAATTATCTATCTTGCGCATTCATGTTCATTCTATTAAATAGCGATGTATTAAGACGTCAACAACGTTTTATACCAGTCACATTTTTGTATAATTTTCTTTTTTTTGTCTTTTACTCCAACTCTGTAGATAATTTAATCATAATTTCTATGTATTTTATAACCATTTTTATCAGTTTATTATTTCTTTCCATTATTAATAGAAAAAGCTAATCTTATTTAATGAACCATGATTGGGGTGATTTGTATGTTTTATGCGGTGTAAATTACTTGGGTAGATAGTAATGATTATTGAAATAATTTTAAAAATAGGAAAAAGTTTTTTTTAATAATTAAGAAAATGTTTTGTTCGAACAAATGCTGGAGAAATACAATGTTTTTATATGACTTTTTTAGAAACTTCTTTCTTTATTTCGTTCCATGAAATTACTATTAAACGCTGGAAATCCCAAAATGACGCACGCAAATGTCTCATATTTTAAGATTTCGCAATAACACTGGCGATTTCATTTTACTTTCACAAAGAACGTCACTCAGCGAAAGTTTGGTAACAAAAATAATATTGTTAATGCGCTAGTATTGTCACGTATTTCACAAAGCAACTTGACCGGATGTACTTTGTCTTCAAAACTTATCGTTTAAATTTTAATGAACCTCTGTATATGTATTCAGCTGATTTTAGCATTTTAATTTAATAATAAATGAAGAGACAAATATTTTTTTATCAAAAATAAAATATTCTAAGGATCAAATTAAAAAATAAATAAAATATTAATTAATCATAGTCCACAAATCAATAAATATATTTGATGATATCAATTATTTAGCAACATATTTACTTGCAAATAATAACAATTTGCAAGTAAATATATTTAGAATGAACAGAAACATTATTTAGTCCTAAAGTCGTTACGAACTGTCTTCATTATCTACATTTCTAGTTTCATTCGAACAGATAAGTTGACATAAGTTTGACTAACTGGGCTAATTATATACTCGAAGTGCCACTAACTTGAAACTACTTATTCTTCCATTTAAACCAACAAGTGTTTGGAATCATATGACAGTATGTAAAGATTTATAATTGAAATACAAACTGGTTTTGATTAAAATAAATTAAATATAATTTTTCTTTATTAGTTTCTAATTTTAAATCGTTTTATATTGTTTTTTTACTTGTCATATTACTTTAATTCTTAAAAATTTACCTACTCTTTTATTATTAAAAATTTACTATATTTTAATGTAATTTACTAATAAATAATGCTAATATAAAGTGTATTAGAAAATATATATAATGATTCATGTAATATACTTCGTGACATGAGATAAGTTTGCGTAAAAATGATAATAAATCATAAAGCGGAAATAATGTCTGAATCGTATTACTCCTGACGTGAGATTTGTTGTGAAAAAAAAGTTCCTTCATCTGGGACGAAACGTAAAGTTTTCGCGGTGTATTGAATTGGCAATAAGAAAAGAGAGATTTCACTGGTATGCAAGGAAACGAGTGAGTGCGTCAAAGAAAAAACCGGACACTCATTTTCCGAATGTAAAAGTGTTTGCCATTCAAACGGACATTATTTAAGCGTCTTTGCGTTTATATTTGCGTCACGCAAGGCTTTCTCCTACGTTTCTTGATACCATTTCTATATCAAACACATGTCGTTAATGAATTAAATTTGAAATTTAATCTCATCCTACGAGAAGATCTTCAAATTTAGATATACAATAATATTAATCATAATAAATTAAATTTATTATTATATATATTTATTATTATTATTAGAATTATTAAAATTGTTAAATAAAATAATAAAAAATGTTTACAATATTGTAATAAAATTATAATTTATGGATATTTTTTGTTAAAAAGTAATGCTTCTTTCGCACCTTATTTGTTACAAAAACAAATTAAATTAATTAGCTTGACGCTTTCAGATTGTTGCTATTCAAACAAAGTTATGGTCTATAATATGACCCTTTTTCAAGAAATATGCATAATTTCATGTAGGGTTGATTTATAAGCACTCAATAATTGTATTTTACTGCAATATAATTCTTTCTAACATAAATGTATGATTTCTATGCATTTTACACCTAAAATAAACGAGGTTATTGGATCGTGATGTAAAAAAGACTCAATTAGCAGAATGAAACGCGCAAAATAGTTTAGCTATAACTTTTGTTCGATTATTTCAAACAAAAGTGCAACTTAATGTAATCTTGACATATTACTATATACTATCAACTCGTATTTCTATCGTCTTTCTATCTGCCCAAGCGTTAAAGTCTCCCAGCAAGTTGATAAATCTGACATACTCAAGATCTGCCTTCTATCTTTTTATTTTATAATAACTTGTTTATAATAAAAATTTAATATTAAATTTCAATATGTGTCAGATTGAATGAATAATTTTCAAGTTCATTTTTACAAGTACAAAATGAAATGTTAATATTGAACGTAGGAATGTTATTATGTTATGTTATTGCATTGCATGAAACACCTTGATGAATTATGATGATTATGGTTACATGAAAGTACTAGATACTTTTTTATTTATTTCATTGCATGATGAATACTCTCGAGACGAGTAAATCTTGCTTGGGTCAAGCTAACAGGTCAATTTCATTTAAATCTATTCTGAAGGTATTCGAGAAATTCCGGTTTTTAATACGTAGGTCCCTACACGCATTCATACCATCTCGCTTCGGCACAACTATGACGAGCCCAGACTTTCTCAGACGATGAGATTTTAAAGAATCATTTGTCATAGAAATTCTATATTTGGCTAAAGAAAAAAATATATACAACTGCGATTTACATAATTTTGGAAGAATTCTATCAAAAATGTATATCATGAGTCCATTGTATTCAGGTTGTTTTTCAAGTGCATTGGTAATGATATGAGATTTCATAGGGCGATGCTTTTTGATTCGGTATTTTTCAATGTACTATTTGGAATATTCAAGATCATTAGAAAGTGTATGTATAAATTAATGTTTTCATTCAAAGTACGTGAAAAGTAGTTGTTTTGGAAAACAACTAATCTATTTAATGATAGTTTAAATGTAATTTATGTATTCTTGCAATTATATATGTATTTTGATTTTAATTATTATAAATAAACTAAATATTCTAATAAAATAATTGAAAATTGTTTGATTTAAATTAAGTATTTCAAACTATTTTATAAAAACGAGAAATTTAATCTTTAAATGTATTTTTGATTATTCAAATGATGCATTATTAAAATTAAATTTTTGATTTATTTTTTAAATTTGATTTGCCGTTGTTATTTTCCAAAAAGTATATGTATTTTATTGTATGAATTTCACTTTTTCAATACAATGATGAACAATCGGTACCCTTTCTGTCTTCCTTTACTATTTACTTGTTTATTTCAACGAACCTGTTGTATTTGCTCTGACAATATTTTGAATCAATATTTTACTCGAGAAAACTTTCTGAAACTCGCTAAACAAAATACTCCTCTATACTCAAAATTATTTATTTTATCTTTTAAAACTAGCATTTAAACAAATTTAGTTTCTATTGAATATTTATAAGAAATATTTGCTTGAATCGATTATAATTTACGAATAATTAAACATTTTCATCCTAATATTTTTTTTCGTGAACCAAAAAGAAATGCTGAAACGCCATCTGAAAAATACTGAGAGCATACTTTGACTTTCAGAAACCTATTGTATTATGTCTTTTTTGGAGAAATTTGCTGCTTTAATGACGTAATAAACATAATAAACAAATTTTGGTAAATAGATTTTCTAAAAAATATTCACCGATGACGGAATGAAAGGGTTTCATAAAAAATGATATTATATCAACAAGCTAGCGATAAAGAAATACAAATAAATATTCAAATTACATATAACTGCAAATATATTGTTTCTTATTATGCTATGTATTATGTGCATATTCCGAATATTGGTAATTATGAATTCAGCTATTTTCTCCGCTATTTCAGAAAGTGGTTATTGTAAGCAGCAAAAGCATATTTGCAATTTTGTATTTTATTTGAAAGTTCTATCATTATTTTTAATTATTATTGTTATCTTAAATATTATTGTCTTTTATAAATGATAAATAATTTTTTTAGTTATTTTTTCCTCATTCAATAGTTATCTTGTATAAAAATAATTTACTCTTGACCTACAAATATATTTCTGTGACATTTTCTTTCATTTGAGAATGTTTCATTCATGATATTTGTCTGGGACTAACAGGTTTTAATTTTCATAAAAATAAAAAGACGATTTTTACTTTGAGTTAGGAGTCATGTTGTACGACTTTACAAGACATAATTTTAAGAAAGACTCAAAACTCTTTGGAAATTTTAGAGAAATAGAGCCAACAAAAATGTTACTTGATCCACTAGAAATATGTCACTTATATTTATCCGCGTGCAAACTTACCGAACAATTGCAACACCGTTATCCCGAGCACGAGAAAGGCACACTTGGATCTAGCCATTCTTCGATTGATTTGTCGTCTTGTCATCATTGGTGGCCGCGTATCATCGGGCAGAATTTGATACATTTATCCTCGTGCATACTCTGCACGGACGCAATATGCGCCTGCACATCAATTTACACTCTCACATTAAACTTCAAATTATCGAAACCCAGAAAAATATAATATATCCCTTTTAAAAAACACTTTTTCGTTTTTCAGCCAAAATTTCACTTTATATTTTTTAGTTAAACAAAATATACAAAGATGTTTTGGGACAATTTTGGAGCGCACTTTTTTGGGCCGAAATTTAGCCGACCGACGCCATTTCGGGCCCCTTAAAAAGCCACCACGTCAGACCCCGCGAAGTCACTGCGACGAGAAAAGTTTACGCTCTGCCGCAATAGTCATATTTTTTCATCCTCCTTCAGCGTCCTCTTCTGTCTCCGTCTAGCTCGACGCGCCACTCTCTCGTTCGGGTGAACCGAGTTCCTTACACCGGTATATTGTTTGACCTACTTGTAAAGTTAAAAATGGCGATCGATTGAGGCCCCAAAAATGTTAACAATCTCCCATCACAAGACACTACCAACAACCATCACTTTCCACGCACCTTCCTCACTGCTTAACAGACAAGGGCCCTTGATTGCTTTCTTTTTGTAAAATCCTATAATTAAAGAGACAATTATTTAGTGCCTTGTTATCTCTATTTTCCTTCATTTTAAATATTTTTATTGTAATTTTTTAACTACAAAATTATATTAGATTTGCAAAAAATAATTTCAGATCAACTGAAAATTGTAAGGTTTAAAATAAGAGAAAATAAACAAATTATTTTACTTAGAGAAAAAATGGTTTTTATGGTCTTTAAATAACGTTAAAAAAGAAAATTATTTTCTTTTCTTAAGTTTGTACTGGCGTTGTAAATGTAGAAAAAATAATCCTTTAAAGATTTTCCAAATCCGAGAATTTCTAAGCGCACTACAATTTAAAAGAAGAAAATAGTTCAAAACAATATTTATATATTTTCACAATTTTGTGACTTTTCATTCTTAAACTCAAAAATATGATTAAAAAAAATCTAAGAAGTGTATTAAAAAAATGAGTACCAAAAATAAGTTTTTGACCTTGTCTATTGTTTTCCAACTTGTATTCCAGTTTGATTTGGTGCAAATTTGTAATCTCAAAAGAATGAGGAAAGTTGTCGAATTTGGCCTTGTCCTTCGTCGAAGTCATACAAATAGAGCTAGACGCTCACTTTACGGTCGTTCACTCCGTACTGACCGCGACGGCAAAGAAGCATCATACACGGGTTCTCCCACTTGGTTAAACTGCGCTCTGGCAGATATACAAGAAGTCCACATATATATACGCCAGGTACACATTCTTTACAGTGCCGTGCAGCATTACTTGCGAGCGAGTATGTTTACTTCATTGTTTCAAATTCCCTAACTAACTCACCACTGTTCGGCCCTTTTCTTAACAGTGCGCACTCTTCAATTCCTTTTTTCTGTACAGATCCAGACGATCCAGACCACGAAGACGCTCATGAGAACTTGAGTTATGTCATCCAGATGGGAAGGGATAGATCGACGCGGAACGGGGGACCGGGATATAAGAAACAGCAGATAATGGTTTGTTATAGCTCTTGCATTTGACAACTTTTTCTGCACAATCGGAGTTGGGTGTTATGGCACCCCAATGTGTGAACTATCTAATTACACATTTCTTGTTTAGTCTTGCTAAGTCAACGAGATTTATCGTTTTTTTTTTGCAATTTATTAACGACGAAGAAATTGAGCGCAAAAATAAGGGAGTTGAAAAAATGTTTAATACTTAATATGAAAATGGTATTGATGTAAGCTATAAGAAACAAAAGACATTTTGCTACCGCTTACAAGAAAGCAAAAAAAGAAGCAAAAGTAAATTACTTTCTTTTTTTGTTAGATTTATTTCAAAGAAATGATTATTAATGCACGAGGTATGAGCGGATAGTGTTGATATACATTTAAATGGACTTTCGGAAATTTTCTTTAGTACAATTTAACGCTGAAAAGTTGTTATTTGTTTCACGTTAAAGCTTTTTCTTCGACGAATTGAAAATCTTGGCACGAAAACATCTTTGAGATCATAAAACTATCATAAAACAAAATTATCTAATAAAATGGATTTTTTTAACTCGCGGTTTTATGCCTTTCGCGCAAGTGGTTTTGAAATGAAATTCTGGTTAATAAAAAGAAATTTTGCTTCGTTGTTTCGACGATATCTTTAAAAAATGTTAAATGAATGAGATCCGGTTTTTTGTAATTGAGTTTTATATATGAATTAAATTTATTTATAAATGATTAATATTAATATTATTATTGTATATATTAGATTGTATTAATTACGATGCGTTTTCAATCATAATAAGATCGTATATAAGACTTTATCTAATTATCGAAGTTATATATAATTGCCAACGGAGAGTTTTTCTCAGCTAACTAGTATACTATTCCCAAGTGTAATTATTCTAGTTTAAATAAATTTATAGTGTATTTATACATACTTAGTTTTGATTTTAATTGGAGTTGCCGTAACTATGTGTAAAGTAACAGTTAATACAGTTTACTTATTATAACATTAATGAAGTCCTCAAAGAAAATTAGCGATATATAATACTAGAATGTAGTAAACAGATTTATGGATGCTTGATTCTCAATTAAAAGTTATTGATATTTTATTCATGCTTATCATGAAAGTATTTTGCATTTAATTTATTTAAAAGAAGAAATAAGTTTATGAAGAATTTATATACAGATTTTGGAATTGTGATTTATTTAATGTAAAATATTCAAAGGATGTACAATTATAATGAATCCACGCAATTACAAATGTATAAAAATGAAGATATACAATAATTTAGAAATAAAATCATATACGCATTGATAATATCGAAGTTTTGTTATAAAGAAAGTAATAATAATTTTAACAATAATACAAACCATATTATAATTTAAGGTTGACTTGTTTTTGGGAGTATATTATTTTTACCCAATTATTTATTATTAAAATATAATTTTCGATAGAACTAAAAGGAATTATTACATTTAAGTAGATAAATTTGATAACATATTTTTTGTACAATATAAATCCGTGTTTATTTATCAATTTTCTGATAAAATTCATTCGTTAACAATACTAAATTCTTTTCATGATTAAATGTACCACAAGTTACAGCGGATTATTTATTATGTATTGTAAATAATTAAAGTTAATGTCTATTGGATTTCAGCTGTATTTTTATGTCCAATTATTATTTATCGGCCACTAACAATAAATTACCAAGACTAAAATTACATTTTTGGTATAGCAGAGACGAATCTTAAAACTAATTAATTATTTACAATGACAAGTTTTCTTTTTTTTTTTTTTGAAAATGCATGCCCGATAATTGTGAGAATACCAGAATTACATTAACTTTAAAGTAGTTGCACTTCAATTTTATAAGAGGAAATCTAGAATGAATTAGTATTGAGTTGTATTATTTTTGGTTTCTATTATATTAATAGAAAAAAGTATTCATTTCAAACGAATATTTTTTCCTATTTAATATTTTTTCTATATCTACATTAAAACAGAGAACAATTTTGCTTTAATTTGGGCTAAGTTTATAAACATTTTAACCTTATGTTTAAAAATATTTTTTTTTATTCAAACATTAATCTAATATGGACTTCGATAGTTTACATTGACATACTTAGAAATATTATAAAATACTTACACACAGGGAGTACACATAAAAAAAATTTTTAGAGTACATTGAAAATAACTGACACATTAGTCGTTTATTTTCAAAGTTCCGTCTAATTTTTCACCTTCGATTTCACTATAATATAAAGTCAAACTTAAATAGATTTTTAAAATACATCATAAAAACCGGAAGAAAGATAAAAAGTAAAATATAAATCGAAAATGCGACTGTAACTTGTGATAAACATGAATTGAGTTTTGTCTGATCTTGTTAATTGATTAGGGAGAAAAATTTGGAATCCAGCTGTGTACGCGTCGATGCCTTGAAAGTTTACATTTAGGTGCCATGAGAGTTAATAGAGCCAGTCCGGCGCCTAATAGTGAAACGCCGCAAAGAGCTCCGGCTGTGACGTCATGTAGCGGAGTACCAACCCTCGGAGCCTTAGCCGCCAACAGCAGCAGACCCGCGCAACTGAGCGCCGATAATCCCGCCAAACTGAGTCCTGTCCAAGTTCTGCGTAAACTTCTGCAAGCACCTGCTACAGAAGTACAAGCCCCACAGCCAATTGCGCTGTCAAAGTAGTATCTAAAATGACAGCAAGATTATGGTGTTACATTTTACAAGATAAATTAACAGCCAGATGATGCCGGCAAAACCACATCTGGCTTGCAGCGAAAGCACTTTGTCAGTGTAACGAAATGAAATTTCAATTTATAATACAAAGAAAATTCATTTTCCAAAACTTTCTGTTTCTTAGCTTCATTCTTTTTAATGTGTCATTGAAATTCACATCGTAAAAGATAATTAATATAAGCATGACATATGCTGAGTTCGAACTAATTTTGTTGACTTTGTTATAAATTACTGAAGACAAATCTTAAGCTATGAAAAAGTAACGATGAGAAAATAGAGAAGTCATTTAAATGGTTTCAACTTTAACATGACTTTTGATCTATTTTTCAGTTCTAGTCGATAAAGAAATAAAAGACATAAGGTTCAGTACCTTCGTCCTTGGGACCAAGATAGGTACAGCGCAAGACCACATGTTAGGGCTCCGACCAGCATTAATAGTAGCGGCGCACTTTTTCTTTCCATCTTTTCAGTTCCACTCATTAAGGTGATGTTAGCTTCACTGCTGGGAGGCGACAACGGAGGTACCTACGAGAAAACCAAAGTCAATTATCATATTAAATTTTATTTACACGTATAAAGAAAATATTATAATATTAATGCCACCAGTTATAGTGTCTTCTCTTTACAACTGATTACTTTTAACTTAAAATTTTCTGATTTTAAAATAAAAATAAACTTTTGCATATAAGTTAGCTTCAATTTATTATAATTTATTATCTCTACGTTTCAGATAAACTTACAACAGCTGTTTTGGCAATAAATGCATTCTCAACACTGATATAATTTCCTCGCTGTTGATCCACAGAAGGTCTAATTTGATATCTCGGTGAATTCGCCATAAGGCTCATATTTTCTCCAATTTGGTCCATCTTTAAGAATCGCGAATGCACATCATTACTTTCCAGACTGGCGACCATTTCACCGCTGTGTAAATCCATGTAACGAAGTTTGTTGTAATTTGTAACTGGTCCATTTTCTAATTGACGTGACGATAATTCCGATAATGGCAAACACCTTCTCGCTGATGATTCTTTGGCTGGTGTTGACGAATGAAAGCTAGAAGGTGAAAATGGTCGGCTATTTGGTGTTCCTGAAAATACGGTATTTGGTAATTTTAGACATTAAGTAAAAGTTAATTTTATTATATTAAGTAAAATGATTTACTTAAGCCTTCGTTGGTATCGTTATTTTTCCTGTCTTTGTTCTTCTGTAAAAGTCTTATTCGGTTATCTTTTTTTATGCGAAGACTCTCTCATAACGATACCAACGGCGGGTTAATATAATATTTTTATTTTCAATTAGTTTACTGTTTGTCTTTTTTAGTGACAAGTTTACTGAGAATTGTGATTGTTAAGACAATAATTGCGATATGATTTTTCGTACTTGTCGGCGAGCCATTAGGAGTGAATGCTCGTCTCTGAGGCGTCCCCGTCGGTGGTATTGCGTACTGTCTGCGAGGCGATCGTTCCGCTGACCTTGATCTGGGTTTCCTGGGCGTTGTTAAGATTTCATGGAGTTTTTGAGTCGCAAGGTTATTCCGAGGCACTGATGCTGGGAGATCCTGATTGTTGCGATCTGGCAGTGCTGGTGGTTCTTCTTGTTGTAAGCTCGCATATCGTCCTGTAATTATAATTCATAAGTGACGACAAATAGGCAATTTAAAGCTTCGTTTGTACAAGTTATTCGTGAAAACACAATTTTTTGAAAAACAACATTGTGTATATACAATAAAGTTACAGCACTTTATGCAAAACATGAATTTAATAATAATCAACAAATAAAATCTGATTTGATGATAATATTATTTTTATAGTAAAATATTTGATATTGCAAAACTGAAAAATTCTTTGAGTAAATTGAGAAATGTGAAGTTGTATTTTATTTTAAATTCCACGTCTGATTGTGAGCTTTGAAAGTTATTTACCCGTACTTATATTTTTCTTTTACTTGTTTCTTCGTCGAAAACTTTAAAAGGAAACTTGACAAGCGCAATTTCAGGTTTTACTTGCACTACAATCCTTATTTAAATGGTTTTCATAATTTACTTTCAGTAAAATAAAATAACATTTTTTTTTAATTTTGCGCAAATTGTTTTAATATTTTTTATTAGTTAATGTAATTTAAATTCAATCTCGTCTTATTTCTAAATAAAATAAAATAAAGTTGATATATTTGAGTAATATAATTCTATTTATGGTATATAAGTTATTAATTTGATTGAATTAGTTTATTATTGACCTCTCGCATAAAATTTTTTTTATGTTTAAAGATTATCATCTAAAGTTAAATTTATTAATTAAAAGTAATGTTTTCCTTTGTGTTATATAAATAGCATTAAAATTTTCATTACTTAGATAATAGAAAATATTACTTGTTCGTGTGTTTAATTTTTTCAGTCAACGTTATATATGCGTTCCAATTTAGTTACTAAAAGTGTAATTAAAGAGCTGGATTCCATAACTGGACTTATGCTCGTTAGTCGAACAATTTCTCAGATCGTGGAATTTTCATACAAAACTAGCTCATACTGATTAATTTCAACAAATTTTTCTATATTTGTTTTGTTAAAGTCTTGCGTATAAGTCAGCATTTTATCGTACGTTTAAGTAATCAATTGATTCGTAGTAATATGATCACATTATTTACTATTAATTAACGAAATTGAATTGAAGTTGAACATGTTAATCAAAATGATAAAGAATGAAAAAAGCTATAAACTTATTACTAATTACTAATACTTATTACTAATAGTATATTTTTTGCTTTAATTATGACTAATTCTTTTTTTCATTAATGTACTGGAATATATTATTTCTTCTTCAAATGAGTAACCAAAATGGTACTTTTCATTCCTAGGGAATGGAAGTCCTTTTTCATCATTCATTTCAAGAGCGAAAAATATAAATGTTCCGCTGTTGAGAAGAGAAAAGTTGTATTTTCCATATATGTCTAAAAAAAATACAAAATATTTGAAAGTAACTTTGTATTACCGCGATTCATATTCATCTGTCTTTTGGAAGGTGTAATGCGATGGTCAGTTTGCCAAGTCGCAGGATCATCATCGTAATCCTGAACTCCTGGAACAACAGCGTATCTTGCGCCATTATTTCTACAGGTTTGTGGAGTGATTCGTTGCGTTGCTGGTATCGGTCTCTTCTGCACGATCCTTTGGTCCGCGATCTCGTATTTTGAGGAACCCGATCTGTGTAACTGATTAGGTTCTTCATCTTGGATGTATTCATATCTCGATCTGTTGTTATAGACAACCCGCTGTTCTTGAACAGGAAGACTCGAGTATCGACGATGATTAGGCTGAGATGGTGCGCTGGTTTCATCCACATAGCAATAACGATGACCAGAAACAGATTCGCCGGTCTCATGAAGCAGATTACCATTTTCTGGCTGACTTTGAAAGGCCGGGTTGGTCTGACCGTAAGGCGAAGTCACTGCACGTGCGAACACTTGTTGCTGTGGCGATACCATCGGTGGTGGTGGTAACATTTCGTCGCTCTGATATTGTGGAGGAGGTGGCGGTGGCGGCGGCGATGGCGATGATTCAGGTGTCGCACGAAGCAGTTCTGCGTCCTTCATTGACAACTCTGATTGAATGCAGAACGATGGATTTGTGTAGCAGTGCGTTGGCACTGGACCCATGCTTCGTTGAGCCATTTTTCTTTATTTGGAATTTCAATCTCTGGGAAATTGAATTCAATATTAATTATATCGATATTTATATTGCAAATTTATTGTAGATAATATTATATTTTACATTGGCCATTAGTTCCTTATGACAAGGTCAGAGCTGTTCAGATTTCTACTTTATCGACATCGTATTGGTGTTTATAAAAAGATTATTCCATAGAAGAAATGATATTTCTCTGATAATAATCAGAATAATGTAAATTTTGTGTCGACGAAAAGAATTTTGATATGTACTTTTTCACGTAAGAAACGTCGATAACTCCGCATTGTGCAGCAATATTAACATAAATCGTATACATTGAAAATTTAACAATATTTGTATGTAAATTTATGAAATACAACTTAAAAAGTAATATTGTAATATTGAATAACATTTAAGAAAGTCAAAGTGTATAGTTAATTCACTACTTTTTTTAAAAATAGTCATTTTTTAATCATTAATAATCATTTTTATGTAAATATTACATGCGAAGAATGAATTAGATTTATGCAAATTTTGTGTAAATTATTTGCATAAAGCATGGTTATCGGGGTTAGTACTATTGGTCCTATTTATGCCGTACCTAGTATAAATCAGTACTATGATGAAGTAAGTCAATAGTATGGTTTAAAAGTATTTGGTTGAAGATTAAGATTTAACCTGTTGCTCCATTTGAGTCAGAATGTTCGTGCGAGAAGTAGTTGTATATATGCTTCACCAAATTATGATATCTTGTTTACAGAAAAACTTACTAATGTACAAATATTTACCTAAATTATTCACAATTTCTTCTTTAATTATTATAATGTATATTTTTTATCTATTAAATTATATTTTGTTGTAATTTTTCTTTGGAAAGGTAAAAAATTTACCAGAGACACCAAAAAACTTTTTTCTTAAATAAGCCATTTGTCTTTACATTTCAATTACGTAAAATAGTTATTTTTTTTTAAGTTTAGCCGCAAGCTAAAACACGCTTGAACAACAGTGCTTTTCGCACGCAAAAGTATTGTGGAACAAGACTCTTCTTGCACAAGTGTGAAAAAAACCTTTTTCCAAACACTTTTGAATGCGAAAAGTGTAATTAATTTAGCCAAAATCTTTCTAATACAAATATTGCGCCACCTTGTGGTGTTTTTGCAATTTTTTAGAATTAAAAGTAATTATCGATTTCGAATAAAACTTGAATTAAACGTTTATAGCATTACTCTTCAGAGTTTTGGAAAATAGTATATTACGTTACTA